>JABAJZ010006809.1:0-89290 GCA_018857265.1 Termitomyces sp. T32_za158 | reverse complement strand
GGCTGAGTTTGAAAAACAAGGTAAGGTATAGTAACACGTGATGAACGTAGACGATGAAAGTACCTATAAGGTCAACAGTGTCGTTAGAGAACAAAAGCAACTGAGGCTGAGTCTAAAAAACGAAGGATGTAGTACGTCTGAAACACGTGACAGTCCAAAGAAGATGACCCATGTCCTACTCAGTCAACAAAAATGACATAAAACATTTCTTTGCCACTTTTTCAGGCAAAAACAGGTTCTGGTGCCAGTAGTGTCTATCATTATGAAACTGCATGAACAGTTTTGAAACAGTTGAATTGACACTTACAGCCTCGAACTTGAGATTATGCCGTTTCTGTCAAGAGTCTGTTGAAGATGAAGCACATGCCTTGTTTTTATATGACATGCCCCCCAATCTTCGTCATCGTCGAACAGCTTCTCGTACTTTATTAGCCGTCCGTGATCCGCCTCTAGAGACGATCTGGGGAACTGTCGATCACTACCAATTCAACAGACGCAGACAGGCGATGTATGGATCAAACCTTTGGAATTCAGAGTAGATTACTATGGACGTTAACTTAAATCATTAGGAGTGACGGTCTAGTCACCCCCGCTTCTTAGCTCAGTAGTGTAGCTTGCCGGCGGTTAAATTCTATTCATTCATTCATTCATTCACTACCAATTCATGCGTCAGCTGATACAGTCTGCAAAGTGTACACAGATTTTTGCCAGTTTTGTCTTTGAAGTTTTTAAACTCTTCGATGCTGAGCCGATGTATGTACCGCACACAACATGATTATTTCTTTCCTACCCCTTTCGTACTAGTCATCCCTTCATCTTTCGGGAATAGGAATTTATTTTCATTCGTTTTTCTTCTATTTCTTTCACTAAATGCGGGCATTAACACCCTTTCTCTTGCGGATGTGCCTCTTCCAGCGATGTTTTCGGCTTCAGTTCATAGGAGAGTCGCGTCTTCTTCAGTTGTAGTGTGAGACGGCCACATTGCCTCAGTTTTTCCCTTCTACTTCTAGTGCCTCCGCAGTTTTTTATGAGTCCAATAAGAACCGGACTCTAGCTCGGAGCATGGACAGAGGGATGGCTCTCGCAACGCTCGACAGGAGAGACGTCCGTAGCATACGCGGGACGCGACCCATGACGTATGTAGCACGGGCCCCGGCTGTTCGTCCACCATCTACTATTTATAATTTGGCCGCACTGCAAACTTGAACCACTGCCTACCTAACATTCCTTCCATTTAATTCAGCGAGTTGAAAGTATCTGGTTCTTAAACTTCATGGTAACACCAATCTCAGCACCAACATTCTCATTCGTACAAGCTTGAGTGTCCCAATGTTTCTTGACCATACATTCAAGCTAAGGTAGGTAGGTAGGTAGTATTTGTGGAAGATACAGATAACTGTGACATAACCTCCCGATACTTCTCCAGACTACACAGTGACACCATGGTCTGGAATCCTCCATTCCCATGGTAATGTACTCTCGAAGCACCTTTCAAAGTGAAAGGCAACCAGCAGACAGAGTACAACACGAGGTGGATGGATCCTGACCAAGGATTACCATGAAGATCATGGAAACCAGTAGCCGGAAAACAGTCAGCACACACGTATCAACGAAAGGATTCTGACAGTCAAAGAAGTGGGTTCTATCTAATGGAGAGGTGGGGAAGAATGTGGTGGTAGTGGTAGTAGTGCATTGTATGTCACGGACCGCCGGCAGCTTTATATGTTTGTGTTGAGTAACAGGGGTCACCAATATCCCCAAAAAGGTCGACATTATTCGAATAACTGAGGTTCTACACCCTCCATCTTTCGGAGGATACGTCGGGGTCTTCGTGACTGTACCTCAGCCCGCCACACGTCAAAGACTTCCATTCCAGGTGCGTGTATGGGCCTGTCTCTCCGTTATCTATCTTCCTAAATCGATCTGGGGATCACTAATTTGTCCTTTTCCCTTCCTAGTTCAAGCCACGATCCGAGGATATGGAGGCATGGGAATCACTTTTGAAAAGTGGCATACCGCAACATCGCGTCTGTAGGATGGCGCCTTCTACGTTATTTTTGAACACTCTCGCACACGGTAATTACCGCGTGAGGATCGAGCCTGACCGGATCTTTCACCGCGTCACTTTCTTGGAAGCCAAACATTGACCGGTGACCATCCATCAAAAAATTTGCTAAGTATGTATCAGATGGTGAGCGGGACCATTCAGCGGGTATGTAACAGGATGCCCATAATTTTTGGTCAGCATGGACATATGCTCTGTCAATAGGAATCTGGATGCCAGATGCAATAAATAGTGTCCCCGTCCCAGGGGTCCTTGTGATGATCACGAGTTTTCATAGACCCTGAAATCCAGGTGCGCCACGAGGCAGGAACAACCAACCCTTCTGGAGTAAAAGATGGAAGTCTTTTGAATCAGTGGCCCTTGTGATAATCTACAACTCAACATCGAGGCAATTTCGGTTACAGCGTCCGCTCAACATACATCCTAAGTACAAACGCGTGAGTTCAATAAACGACGACGCATCTGTACTTCAAAGCGAGGTTTTTAATATGGCAGTACAACGGCAATCACCCATGTTTGAGCGTCCTCGTTTTATCTCTTTCTCGAGGTTCAATGGAGTCGAAATTTTGATTCTGTTAATCGTCATGAACTTATTTACGTTGACACGTATCATGGGACAGAAGTTTTTTGGGTTAGGAAACACATGGCAGACACCATGCCACGGCTATTCTTGTGGATGAGATGCGGACGTTTTTGAATGACCTGAAAAATTGCCACTCTTTCCATCTGAGGCCTTGTACATCTAGTGGCAAGAATGGTATCATCAGCGTGACGATATCTCATGAAAAAACCCCCGATGTCTTCGCTCGATCATTTTAATGAAATCTCGGTTCTCCAGCACATTCTTCCCCCGAATCCCAAACGCACCTCGTAACCCATGTCTATAGCACGCCCTAGTCTGCAGGTAAAGGTATATATGTATAAAAGAGAGCATCATCGTGAGTAAACTATCCTTGATATCAAGCGCTGCTTTTCGCCATGGATCTTTCATCAGAATTCAGCATACAACAGAAGCTACTTTTCGTCAACAACCATTAGTTTAATGGAAACTGAGGAAGGTTTTTTACAGCCCAGGTTATCGATGGGGATGAATGTCAGCACGGTCGGACCTGTCAGCAATTCAATGACGGCAGAGATAGCAATTGACCTGTCGTGCCACTGATGAGTCGACCACTTCCAGTGCAAACCCCATGACCATTGACATCCACTCCTGAATCTTTTGCCCCATTTTATATCCCTTTACACTGTAACCTGTGAAGACGTCACTGCATATGGTCAAGACATCTCCAAGTAGCATACGGCTTCCTCTGAACTCACGGTAGTTCAGGCTCAACTTGACTCGGCCTTCGGCTCACAACAAGTCCATATTGCGGCATTTCCCCAATTTTGCTTCGAAGTTAATTCAGGATTGCCGTCTTCGAGCCGCAAAGGTTGCGAACGAGGGTAAAATGTCTGCCATTTATCGACGTAGTACAGCATATGTTCGATCCGTGACCTGGAACTTGTGTTCGTCCAATCCTTTGTTGTATCAACATGCGTTTTAGTGCATTGGAGTCGATACTCGAGCGAGATCCACCCTAAGGATGCACAAGCATATTGAGCTGTCCGTCGGTCCTGTGAATGACGGTAAGTACACTATCCTTTTACAATGTCAAACTGAAAGACTGGCCGACTCTGAAGCTGTCGAGAAAGAAGCTCAAAATCTTTTCCTGGAATCAAGAAATATTCCAATCCTGTGGCAAATGGTTAACCATAAGACATTCCTGTTGTGATAATGTGGCTGAAAGGTAGACCACGCTAAGGCCTGAGCGGAGGATTATTACTAGCCAGGGACTCGGGTAAACCTTGACGCCGGAATTCATGGAAGAAAGGCGTTCCCTTTACTTCGCTGAACCGACTTACATCAAGTGACACGAAGAAGTTTCAGCGACCCCAGACCTATATGAAGCAAGAATACTAGTGTATCGGAGGCACCAACCATTTCTTCATGTGGTACTGGGGGATTTAAGTTTTCTGTTCTTATCCTTCCCCGCTGGGAGCTTGAGACCTCTCGGTCTGACAGACACACCCGTTTAGGGATAACATCATACTCTTTCAAGTTTTACCAGGAAATATGAAGCCGGGACGATGTTGATGTCAGAGGCATGTATACCATCAATTTCTGGCGTCAAGCTGGAGGATTCATAGTTTTGATGAGAGTCTAAACCGTTGTTTAGATCGATTTTCCGAGTATGCCATGTCGCAATGTCCTACTGAAGAAAACTTATCCTTGTCTGGTTGTGGACACTTGTTTCCACGATAGACGAAGCTGGGTCCTGCGAAACAGTAATCAGTTTGTGACGCTCTCCTGTCAAACAACTAAAACTACACAAGAACGTGTGGCGGAATTGGCGTGTTGGAGGCAAATTTGGCGCCGTTAGATATTGCGCAACTGCTTCTGACCACCAAAAGACAAGGATCTGTTAATTTCCAGGAACATAGACTCCCGTAGCCAGAGAGACAGCGTATCGCATCTTCCTTTTCATGTCGTGATCGGTTTCACTCTGGTCGAGCATATCGGGATGTTTCATTATTCGTTTTCTCCGTCTGCAAGCTCGATTCAGTCTTGACCTGTGTCTCCGAGTACAGTGTACAAAACTTGGTTTTATATGGAAGGATTGGGAAGGAATTGGATTTGACTACCGGCTCATGGTTACGCTACACAGAGCTAAGAACAAGGGCGTAAGGTAAACTACGCCTAATATATGCAAATTTAGCGAGGAGCATTTCGACAACCAGAAGGAGATGCTTCATCTAAGACAGTAGGTATGGGATGCAATTTAAACGTCACGCAATGTGTAAAGGATGAACGAAATAATCGAATGATGCATATATATATTTTGTGTCATCGAGGATATTTAAAAAAGCAGAGATGAGTGGCGAAGCGAATTCAGCCATCCAGGGTAAGCTGCATACATATGGAACCTCACGAGAGCTATTGATGATAATTTTCGTGGAGATGCATGCCGGATAATTTGCGCCTGTGCGATCGAACTGCCCCAGCCGCGATCGCGTGGCTCCTCTTCTTCATCTTATCTCTTCCACAAATCCGTCTAATTACTGTTTTGTAAGACATAACTTGACTCTGCTGCTTGCTAACAGACACATCACTCAGCAAACAACCATTTTCGAGAAGCCGTTAAACTTACCGAGGGCTGCCCCAGGAATTTCGTTGCTGTCATCAAGTTTTCTCCTCACCCCTCGAATGGTAGAACGGCCAAGGGAATTAGTTATAAGCATTGTGGAAAACGAATGGGGAGGCCAGTGCATCCAATCGACGGTCATTAATCTTTCGCAATCTTAAACTGAAAATTTATACCCTTGAAGTTAAGTAGCAACCCGACCAAAAAATCGAAACTGAAATTTAGTGTGACGATAAGCCCCCTTACAGAGCAAGATCACGCATTAGTTGGCGAAAAGCGGCTTGTATGGACATTCAAATATACCACGTCTGAGCCGACACTGAGCGAGTGCCAGACGATAGTTCTGCATCTGCGCAGTACCAACCATTCCTGGGTATGGTCTCGTCACTTTTGATGCTGAATCATGACAAGTTCCGCATGTATAGTTTTCGGCAATCCACTTCTCGGTCCGAGTCTGAAGCCTCTATGACCCGTGGAGATGGTCCTTCGATGATAGTACGCTGCATAGTGGGAATCTCGTATTGAAATCATCATTCGATGGCACGTCCATAACCATTCGCGACGTTGAGCCGAACATTCAGCTACGAAATCTTACCTTTTGATGATAAATTGGTACATACCAATCCGAGGAACCATTTCGGCGAAAGATGTCACGCATTAGCTCTGGGGCGCCATGCCGGGAAAGAGACCAATCAACGCTCGTTGTGAACATGAGCTGACATATCCCTATAAAATTTGTAATTCCAGAAAACGTGCGTCGATTTTTAAGGCTTCTCAAACCCTTAGTGGGCTACTACGTCTGATGTTTCTTGAATCACGCACATGTAAACATGTAACATGCTGAGCAAGTCTCATGTGTCGTTGTGTGATCCCGACATTAAATGGCTTTGCTTCGCGAGTATTGGGCATGCATCATGACTTGTCCGGCTGTGCGTCATGAATGAGTTCATGATAGTGAAGGTCGACGATAGTGAAGGTCGACTAATCGTCCTCTGGTCTTTGTATGTCATCTCTGTCGATATTCATGCTAATCAGCTGGCCCATAGTACAATTCAAATTATCGTGCAGATTGAGATTCGAAATCTAGGGAGATCTGTTGGAAATATAAAGACAACATTGAAATTGCCGCGAGCAAGGCCAGCTCAAAGTGTTGAGTTGATGTGTCCCTGAAATTGGGTTCAGCAAGTCCTCTTTCGATCTCATGCCACAGCATCATTACAAGCACAGTTCGTTCGAATACCCACCGTGAGCAGCATTGAGTTTTCAACCTCTATATACCCCGTTCGGATTGTATCTGACCTGACTGACTGCGGGTCACTTGTCTTTATTATGTGCTCGCAGCAACACCTCATAAGCCAAGCATTTAGTACTTGTTGGTTCCAAGTACGTCTACATTGTAGGCTCGTAAGTGCCCGCTCGGAGGGATTGTCGTTGAACAAGCTACTCACACTTATTCTCGCGGCCGTCTGTTCCGAAAAGGATTTGTCGGCAGGTCAGTAAATCACAGCACGTTCCGCCCACGTTAATCACAAGGTTCTGTTGTCGATGCTCCTTTTCCACTACAACGTCACAGCTCCACACATCGTACTCGTCACCTTTTCAACCCATTTTGCAATCGTATTAATATTTAGACCCTCCTAAGCTTAGGAGCAGCTCTGTCAAATTGTTCCAACTTTACCAGGTGAATTTGTTAACGTCAATCTGCATCGCACATGCTGTTTGCCGCTGGGAAATACTGGCTCACATCCAGGCTAGTGCACAACTCCTACCTCAGGCAATGTGGCTGTCGATCTGCGCAGACCATTTTTGGTTAAGCTTTTTCTTTATTATGTTACTCTTCCAATACTCTTCATCAAAAGGTCTCCGTCGGCTCATCTCGTCGAAGTGTGCAAGAGGTCTGCTCTCATTTCTTCCAGTCCCTCAGAGTCCCTATTCAGAACAAGTCCGCGTGAGTTTGGCATTTTTCAAGATGCCTTGTCTCATGTCCTTATGCATTTTATCCAAGCTCAAATGATAACTACCTTCCACATACCGCTTACACCGTTGGATTTGGATATTCAACAAAAGTCCTGCTGGACAGAGCTTTGTCATAATCCACGACCCCACTTTGAGCTACAGGGAATTTCCCAAGATTGTTTGCCTGAATTTTGTCCAGAATGACTAACATACAAGATCAATCGATAAAATGTTTGGATTCTGAGGCCTTCGTGGTTGCGTCCGAGTGAGGACAGCGTATTTGATCAGGCTATCCTCATTCTGCAATTTTGAAATGATTAAAAGCTTATAGTTGACTGGTTAGCACGCGGATCGCGCCGGTAATCACCGTCACCACCACCTTATTTGATTAGTTATATGTAGTATTTTGAAACAATTCTTGGACATGGTTGGTTGGTTGTTTGTCACTCCGGCGCTGTTCGCACGCGGACCGTACTACATACCACATTGGTCGCGATCTAGGACGTCTCTATCCTTCGAGGATTCGCTTCAGGGTTCCCCATGAGGCCACATAGCTCGTAAGGTACAGGGCATGATGAATCAAACGGTGAAGCTGTCTCACACTACGACGGACGAGACATGTGCATGAATAGTGAGTGACCTTACCGCCTTGAAAATCATGTTAAAATGTGTATAACGCAGTCTATTGAATATGATTTATTAAATATGATACGATTGATTGAGATGTAAATGAGGTGTACATATGACAATCGATGAGTGGGAAAGAGTGTTCATTAAAGCGTATATAAGCGGGTTCAGCTTCGAAGTTTTGGAAGATGTCAAAGACGTATTGAGCGAACACAGATGTAGACTTAGTTGAGTGAGAGACGAAGCAACAAATCAAGGGGTGCGAACAAATCCTACTCGGCTAGATGTGAGTCTATCCCTGCCAGCACGGTGCGGAAAATGTGACGACGTTCCCTGTCCGGAGACCATACAAACATGTCCACCACAAGCACCTTCTGTGTGGAAGCAATCTCCATATCATAGAATTTGTTGAATTCCACTTGTTTTCAAGAAGTTATAAGGACAGCCAAATTTCTTCCCGGATTATGGAAATTGGCAGGTGCATGGTAAGAGGATCCATGTAGCGGTTGGGTTTCCAACTATGGAAATGGCTGGCAGTCATTAGGGCGTGGTTCACTCTGTATAACGCGTCACAGTATACTAACGAGGTTTGTTCTAATGGGTCAGGTAGTCCAACTGGTTCGTCGCGTGCAATTCCGACGTGTTTCATTTAGGACGCATTACAACCTGTTACAACCCGACGCTCGGCTATGCACAGGTTAGTCATCAGGGGAACTAGTGGAGTATCTTTCAGAAGTCTGGAGGTTGTCAGCAGTTACGACGCTTGTCCGATAGATAGCATCAGCCTGAGTAAATCATTACATAGATGAGGAGACTTGCCATCTTTCTGTGAACAAATCAAGGATGGGTGTGGTCGTATGATCACCGATTACCCATAAGCCCCCAGAGAGAGGAGATAGAGACAGATCCGATGTAAAGAATAGAGTCCGGTGGCCGGTGGAAAATGGAGAAGGTGCCTTTGGTCCCAGTCGAGTTTTTTGGGGACAAAAAGGGGGAATATGAGACAAAGAATCCGCGGCCGGTTGCGTCAAAAATAATTAATAATGAACGTGGTCAAGATTCATGCCATCATGACCTGATCCCATTTCTCTCCTGCCCCATTTTTTCCTCACACTGTAACTTGTGAAAATGTCACTGCTTATGTCAATGTATCTTTGATTGATGCAGCCTACCTCTTCACTTTGGCTCGCTCTTAATCGATCCAGAGTCAAAGATTTTGAGCACCTTTACCATTGTCAGATTGCTTCGCAAGCAGACTCCCAACCATGTGCCGGAGAATGTTGTTCGTCATACAAATAATGCATAAGGGACGAGGCCTTCCTTGACGGCGAGTAGACAAGATCTGCAGTTGGAACGTCGTTTTTGATCTCTTCATTACATATCTAGCATATGTATGATAATAGCAGAATCAACGCCCAAGGCAATACACACGAATTTGCATGGTTTTAGCCGTCTATCGGAATTCATCTAATGGTTGATTAATGGACGGCGCATTGGAAATGTTCTCTGTGTGGCATGTTCAGTCCCGTTCTACAACATTATTATTAAAACAACTGACAGACTCTTAACTTCAAGTATTGTTCCTCCCACTAAGACATATCTAGGCCTGTTGAAAGCCCATTCATTAGTCATCGACTAGACATGTCGAGGGTTACCCAAAAATGTCGCGGGTAGAGGTAGAGAACGCTGGTAAGTTGAACATGTCTACTATTGGTTTCGTCTAGCTGAGGATCAGTGTTCTGAAGCAGGTACTTGGTACTTGGCAAGACAGATCCGGCCCCCAATGACAGCCTGCAAAAGATAACTATCCATCCTGTCTAGCTCGACTCTTGAGTCGAGTGACATGAAGACAAAGTTCACACCTTCGAAATCTCATCAGTTGGTAGCAACACACTTTTGTCGATTTACCTAGGAAATAGTGCCGATGGAACGTCATCTCTGATAGTTAAAGGTATGTCGACTGTCCGTTCATGACTTCGGACTGGAAAGTATGAAGGATAATCCTTGTATCCTGACGACAGACATTAAGCTTCCTATTTAGGCTAAGCACGCATGAGCTAGGGACAGCTGGCTTTGGCCAAACAGTTGGGTTTATAACGCGAGAGATTGTGTGTGCAGTATCCATCTATAGCCTTGAGAGCAGGTCCTTAACATTTTCTTGCCAGGAGCCTGATCTGGCGTTACGATTTAGCCTTCCTTGAGGAAAGTTTACATCAGGTAGCGACAATGGGCTCTTGTTGAAACGTTTGAGAACATCCGAGGTCAGTTTAGAGGATTGAGTGGCCGGTTTCGAGTCGGTAATACCTCCACTCTCATTTGTTGGACCGAATGATGCATTCTTAGGGTCAGTGTTCCTGGTCCTGAACAAAGAGGAGGATTGCGCATCGTCGCACGGCAACAAATTGTTAAGTATAATGCAAAGTTGGCGACAGTCCCAATGATACCGTGCTGTACCGGACTTTCTTCAATCTCAAGACCTGATCCTGTGTGGAAACAAAGTTCAGCCATCTGCATCAGTTAGCGACTACAAGCACACGCTTCTGTCAACAACAATACCAGCATCTATACAGGTGTGCCAGTAATGGATCCATTATCCAGTGTTGCCGCCTCAAATTGAACATTTAGCACCCTTCACCCTGTTTAGTCTTCAGTGCGGTCCGGTATGACAAGTCTTTACCTTGCATCATACATGAAAAACGCACTAGCTGGCGACCATTGGCTCCTGTTTGAAGAGTATGAGGATCTCCAGAAATAGTACTTACGGCGGACGAAATTTTTGTGTCGTACTTGATGGCATGTCCACTATCTATTTACGACGTCAGGCTAAAAATTCCGTGTTCTTCGACCATACAGCTAGGAATTTCTTACTGTTCTTTCACGATAAGTTGAGACAATTTCATGAAACCATCCTCTCATCGGTCCTGGAATCCTATATCATCGATGAAGAGCGCTTTGAACCCTTTGCGTGAGCCTAAACTGCTAATTCATGTATTGCGTGCAGTCGAATATCATTCGAGGCTGATTGACTGGCCTTCTCATGTTTCTCTGCCCAGTCTGTATGCCCCTGTGATTACATGGGTATTGAGGTTGGTTTAAACGCACAGCGGTCACTTGTCCCGCCACCCGTCGTGTCTCCATCTAAACACCATGCCCTTCTCGCGGACCATTAAATATCTTGAGTATGATAGCTTTTGAAGAGCTAATGGAGGCGTTGGGGCCCAGACCGTGTGACAGTATCCGTCTGTGGCAGGCTGAGCAAGTCAGCTACTAAGTTTGGTCGATCATGATGTGTCCAAAAGGGCCCACTGTCCGAGCTTCAGTCCGGATTCTATCTGCTCCACATCTCGAACTTTTCGCCGACAGTAGTAGTTATGTCGTGCTCTCGTACTCTCTACCCACACACTTCTTGAGGAGCATTCCGAACTAATCCAATTATGCCGCTTCAGTGGATTCGCTACGCTCCAGACTTTGATTGCATGGTATCTATATCCTTTTTGACATATCGTCTCCATCCTTCCACCGGCTCCTTGTATCAATCGCAAGCGTTTCTTATTCAAGCCAAGCATTCAGTGAAGGTATAGCTTATGACTTTGCGACCCATCAAGATGATACTATGTGTCTGGAAGGAGACCAGATTTTTTAATGACCCACCTTTAACGTGCCCACACTTTATCAGGACGCCCACTCTCGTGACACGACGCCAGTCCCAGAGAGAACTCAATGACTTCGCTGGCCTCAATGCAGCAATTGTGGCCGCACTAATTGTAACATTTAGAGCAGCACATCGCAGCACAGAGTTGGTTATCATCCTACTTCTTTCCCTTGGGATGTACTGTTTTGTGTTCGGACCTTCCGAATTGGCTCAGGATTGCGGCGCTAATATTGCTGAAGATCAGATTTTGTGCCCGAGAGCTGAATATTGAATTGTATGTAGTACATATGCCGTATGAACATGGCCTTCTATATTGAAAAGCCTTATACTAGCGCCACCGCCCAATGAGTGCGACATCGAGTTTATGGTGTACAGGTTAGTGACGCAATGTGGCTACCACAATGATCTGCGCTGACCATTTTTGGTCATAAGTGGGATGGAAATCAAGCAACCATGCCGTGACTTTCTTTCCAAATGTTCTACACTCCCTTTTCTCTAAAGCGCTCCACAGGCCATTCAGTTAAACCGTCTTGTCTTCATGCACCCGGACTCACAATCCCACCCTTCTGGCTAGGTCTATGAACTTGTTCCCAGTTGTGGCTTTTGTAACATGTTCCTCTGACCCGCCAAAGTTTGACCTTCATGGCCACAGAATTCACTGCACCACCAACGTGACAGAAGGAATCAGGTCTTTGAGAGAAAGCGTAGAGATCCCAGCTAACCATCACAGCATCTACTATAATGCAAAATAGCCCAAATCAACATTTATAATCGTTGCGCTGGCATAACCCAGAAGCGGTTGGAGTCTTGGCCCTCGTGGATGCTGTAACTAATCCAATGGGTTTCCACATCAAAATATGTAGTGAATGACTATTTGAGGGTGAAGGGATATGTGCGAGAAAACTTGAACGACTTGCGAGCCTGGACAACTTGACCCATACAACTATCTGAGCACCGTAACCTAAACGTGTTTGCTTCCTGCGAACAAGGAGAAATAAATCTTGGAATACTGTGAGACGTAATCCGTGATAGTGGCTACAATGGTCATTTATACAGCAAGAAAACTTCCGGACGAGGTGACAGCAGCAAAGAGGACGACATGTGGGGGTATCGCAAGTGCATAAGATGCAAGATATAGTTAATAGCCGCGCTATGTACTGTAGAAGGTCAGACTAGGTATCCACATTCATGTTAACTGCGGGTGGTTAAGCATGTCCTCTTTCTTCAACCTCCTCCTACCCTCGGTACACTTCCTCAAATACTCTCTCGCACGTTGCTCAAACAACACGCACCCTTTGAAAAAGCCTAGAGGAAGTTGATCTGCGCGCTGTTCCCATGGCTTCACATCTACGCTCTCGCACCGATCAAAGCATACCAAGATCATTCCAAAACTATACGCGTCCGCAAGACGTGCATCCTGGCATTCCCCGCGCAGAATCTCAGGTGCTGAGAAAGGGCGCGTACCAGGGTGGATCTGCTCGACCTTGGGCGCAAGAAATTTGTTTGGTGTGGTAGATGCAGACGCTTTGCGATGAAGCTCATCGAAAGGATCTACCGGCTCGTCATCTGGAGCACGATATAGTGAGTCTGCAGATACAGAGCGCCCAAAGTCGAATAATTTGATCGTGTCTCCCGGGGAAATAACCTGGACATTTAGGAGGGATAGATCACCGTGGGATAGACCGTATGAGTGGAGGTGGGTAAGGCCATCTAGGAGTTGATTATGGTAATCGATTTTCTGGACTTCATTTAGAGGCGGGCGAGCAGTGATCACGTCATACAGAGTACGACCGTTGAGATATTCGAGGACCATACCAACATTCTCCAGTGAACCTAGGAAAGCACAAATATTTCGGTGGTGTGATAGAGTCGTGTAGACACGAAGCTCAGCCAGAAACTGGACTGTCACGTCCGAGGCGTTAGAATGCATTTCGCCATTGATCTCAAGCTGGACAACATCAGGCTTTTTAACGACACATTTGAAGAGTTCAGATGCTGAGCCACGTGCACATGGGGTCATACTCGCTGTTGAGTTCGGTGGCGCGCAATATGCTGTGGGAGTGGGAAACGAGAAGATGGACGTTGGATGTCGTGGAGGATTGTAGATCGGCGAGGGCGGTGGTGATTCTGCGCGTTTGGTATCATGGTTCTGTTCATCGGCTCCATGCATATAATGCATTTTTCGGTCCACACTTCCCGTCTCCTCATTGACAAGCATTGTGTTCTTTTCCTCTTCTTCATCCATCTCCACTGCGTCATTACTCAAAACCAGGGCGAATTTCAAGGGCATGAAGCGCATAGAACTCACCCATCCACCAGTTTTTCTTTGAGGTTAGTGTTACCCGTTTAACATGCATCGTTGTGGTCTTTGGCCGAGGCACAGGAGTCGCAACGGTTGGCGTCAAAGGTTCTGTCGGGGTGACCACAGCGTTGGTAAAGTCCCTGTTGAACGCTGGCCGGCCAATCTCGACAGATCTCATTGCTGGTGGCATCGCAAGCAAGAGCGCGCTGACGATGATAATGATTGTGGTCAAATGTACGTTGATCGGTGACGCTTCCGAGGTTAAGGTGATATCGGTTTATTGATCTCGGAACGGCCCAACGAAACTCTTCTCGAAGCAGTCAATTCATGAGTTAAACATGCTTGGCAATCCTGATTATTCTACTTTAGCTGAGAGTAACGACTATATAATGATGTCCCTTGAGAAGTCTGATGAAAAAATCCATAGAAATAGTGATGTGTTTCATATATGTACCATTCTTGAAAAAGACAGGAAGCGGGGTATACCCCTTCGCGTTTGAACCCCGCAAATTAACGGAAATCACATTCCAACGACCCAGCCGAGCAGACCAATCACGCCGAATACCAATTGTGGCCGCTGCCCAACTCTACTTGCCGCATTGTCTGTCTTTGCATGCGCAACGTCTGCCGGCGCCACATTAGATTGAGGGAGGTCCCCAATAGGTGAAATATCCTGTTTTCCAAGATTTCCTGAGCCAACCATGACCTGTACACCCACGGATGGCACGCCGTTGACGACGACAAAGACGAGTGCGGGACCCGGGGCTAAAATGGCAGGATTTGGTGGAAGCTGGCTCACATGTAGAACGGCTGTGTTGCTTGAAGCAGAGCCTATAAAGGTATTCTCGAGCTGCACAAACCGCTGACCCATGTTCTGAGCGGATGTTAGAAAACAATGGCCCTCACATGGAAGATGAAGATCTCACCATCGAATGGGTGGAAAACCCGGGCCGGATGACAACCACAGTCGCATTCCTGACATTATTCACATCTCCAAAGAGATCGTTCGAATCAAGGGAGATATTGAAACTTGGACCTCCGTAATTCAACTGAGAAGGAATACCGACAGGCTGGGGGCGTCGCGAGTTATAGTATGAAGGATAGAACCGTTCCGAGCGGTACTCTGTTGGGTACTTGATGTCCGGCCCAACGTTATAGTCGGAGTTTGGGTTTGACCCCGACACAAACACCGAACCTGCATGGCGATCTACGTCAGAACTGATGAACGCGTAAACGACTAAACACTCGCCATCAGGCAAAAGCACAGCAGAGGAATGATACATCCGTGGTATCTTGCTAATACCAAGGCCGTCGCGCGACCAGCGCCTTCCTGCAGACGCTGCTGGGTCATAGATCGCAGGCACTAGCACCGGAGAATCCGCATATGACATGCCAATAGCCCACGACTGGTTCCCGTACCCTGCTGTACCCATTTTCGCGCCGTTCAAACACAAGATTTTACCATCGGGGAGGAAGATAAGGTTTCCCATCGACCGTTGCTCAGGGAGCGGGTCATCATGTACATACGACTGAGAGATATCGGGAGTGATGCGAACGCATGACGTCGACGCCGGGTGTTTGGGAATAATCCAGTCAGGATCGAGCCATCTGTAAGTGAACAATCATACTCCTCAGCTTACGTCCTGACCTAGAAATACAAGACCAGGAATTTACTGATTCGTTTTCACATTGGAACCACCACAGAAAAGAATCGTCGCTGTCCAGTTGTTCGCTGGGGTAAGTGGCAGCATCACTGTTCCCGCACTGGCTGGGTACACGCGCACGGCGTCGGGTATATCGTCAAGAGGCGTCTCTTTTTGCTTTTTGTAATCATATAGTACTGTTTCCCAATTACTCTGAATAAAAAGGCGGCCAGAGGGAAGAAGCCATGTGAGTGGGAATAAGTTGGCAGGCAGTGTGCGTTGGAGGATAGGCAATGTGATAGGTGCACCTTTCGGTGGGAAGAACTCATAGGTAGGATTGTCTTGGTTGGCGCTATTCACGTATCCTCCGTTCCTGCAACCACCGAGCTGGGAATAAGGAGTGAGTATGACGTCGGAATGTAATTGAGCCCGGCATTACAATGATGAGAGTGCCGTCTTCTAATGTCTCTCTGCGAGAATCAGCACATGGTGAGATTACGAACCCGTACCATGGCTTCTTGAGAATAAAACACTCACACGGTAGGATACCACCGCTGGTCGGTTGAAGCTGGTGACAATGACCAGTCGCATTTGCCATTGTCGCAAGGTTTTAGAAGGCTGTTTGTGAAGCTCGTGAGATGAAATCATCGCGATCATTGCAACTCTGAGTACCGGATTCTGATGAAGAGAGGAGGTAGATGTCCTATTAGTCGGGGCGTGGCAAGGTTAGTGCTGAGAACTCACGATTGCCTGCCATCTGGATCATCATATGGCCCTCCGCCATTCTGGCTCACGGCAGCGGCACCTCCATATGTGACGGCCTGATTCCCACCGACGTTGACCCATGTTCCGTTGCCCATCACGTTTCCTCCCTGAGTTGAAATCAGTCAATTACAAGAATTCAAGACAACCCATCGTACAGCACAAAACGAATTTGTTATGGCGTCCATTGGACGTTGTGCATTCGAGTCGAGAGACCATCCTTTGATTATCAGGACAGGCGATCTCAGAAACCTGAGCGCAACACACCTGATGCCCATGTGGGATGCCCGTCGATTCTCGTTGGGTTGTTCTCGACCTTGTCCACAAGAAAGACGCTGTTCTCCGTACCTAGGAATAGCTGCGATGTATATGTATGAGTGCCCGCCTAACTCCTGAGGATCTCGCTCACTTGTTGTGCACTGACTAGACTGTCGCCTATGATCTCGAATTGACCAAGAGGGCCAACGCGTGATGGTTGTCCTGGGGAGGGTATAGAAGAGACTGTCTGGCCCGAAACCAAGACGGCTAGTAAGGGTATAGTGAGGAAGAGTAGGAGTGTCGTTGTGGCCATGGCGTGGCGGAAACGAGTTAAACGTTTCAAGAGTTTTATGTTATGTACGACCGGGGAGAATTTGCCGCACGCGGGTTTTCAGTGCGAGATTAATGCGGGGAAGACGGACCCTGCGCCAATTGATGGGGCAAGGAGAGGAGAAAGAAAAAGAGACGCCAAGGTGCATCCGCAAAGGATGTAGATAAACTATGTAGCCTGATGATCGGGAACACAGTGTGCTTGCCCAGTTTGCTTTGACCCGGATACATGCATGAGCGTACATTTTCACACCAGTCCATAGTGAAATGGGTCTACATATCAGAGGACCCACATAGAAGGGGTATGTCTTCCGCAGTTCTTTTGTGTTTTGAGGTGTGAACGTGGGTAGATTTGCAAAAACTCGGCAAAAAAAAGCACCCGGTTGCAGCACATGTGACACTATGTGAGGCACAAACGCGTCCGACACGCGACGAATGTCGAGCGCGAGCATCCAAAGTGACGCGACCTCTGTCTCCATGCACTCGGTTGTCTCACTCGCCTCAATGTCTTTTGCAATGAATGATGTGTTTGCGACCAACAGAAGCGATCCCACTGCGTAAATAGGGACCCTCCGCGGGTGAACATCCATACTTAAATAATCATCTATGCATTCGGACGCACCGATGGAGTGCTTTGCTAGGTTACGAGCTCGTCTATTCGGAAGGTACGCATAACAATAGCTTGAATGATATTTACTTAGGTATGCTACTGTGTGTGCTGGGTTTTGGGCAAAGGGGCCGAACTGAAATTCCTTTTGTGGGTTAGCTTCGACGGGTGTGCGAGACAAACACAGACGTCGTTACAGTGACAGTAGCAGAATAGGTGAGGTGGGTAGGTTCGCAAAGTTGCTACTTTCGGTCGATCCTTCGTGACGAGGGGACGCGTCGAGGAGGGCGGGCAGCAAAAGGGTTCCCGCCTCCGACGCTTACCTCATCACGTCGACCCTCGGTTCGGATCATACCCGAGTCGAGGATCGAAACTGTAACATTTGGCAGCGCGCTCAAAGCGCGCGCTTGAACATTGGGAAACTTCGAAAGATCCTCTTTATGCTCGTCATTACGAAGGTTCACCAGTGCAAGCATGTCTGCAGGTGCTGATGCAGTTATGTTTCGTTGATAAGAGTCTACGCAGAACCGGACCGCAGTGATTGACTTTGTGGGGCAGGAAAATGACCGACGACATCTTCCCTTCCCTGTTAATGGACTTTCTTCGATCCCTTTCTTTAAATAAACTCAAACTACCTGCAATGCGTTTCATAGTCATTCAAGTTGACCTTCTCTCGCTACTCTATCACAATCTGTCGATTTTGATATCTTTACAGTGGGTAACTTTTGGCTCAACCTAGGCAGGCTCTTCTATGTGCCTTCATTCCATCCACTATACATTAACCCCAAAACTTGATGAAGTACAAAAATGGTCTATTGATAGCGTCACGTTGATCCATCGTTCGTCCACCAGTTTCCACTCGTTGGTGCTCTCCATTCAGAGTTCAGGAATGCCTGCGAACGTCAAATAGGCCAACCAAGATATAACTGACAATGCTACAACATGCGCCGCCCAATGTCACAACTTCAACTCGCCCAATGCATGGACTTACAGTCTTCCAACAACTCCGGAAATCGGGCTTGATTCTCTGACGACCTAAATGATCACTTACAGTCGCTGATTCCCATCTCCAGCATATCAAGTGTGGATCTCCGCGCTCGCCGGTGTGTCACAGGACGAGCAACACTCGGTCCGAGTCACCAAGGCTTCAGCTCGCCTCGTGTGCGCCTCTCATCATCCTCATGGTTGACTCATCTGGAATAGTAGCATAGCATATCTACTGCCCTCGGTATTCCAGACGACAGTAGCATAGCATATCTCCTGCCCTCGGTCAATTCCCCCGCTGTTCTCGGGATTGCTTGAATTCTGTCTTTCGTGGTTCATCTGGTATTGGATCGACTATTGCATCACTACTGTGGCGTATTACATCTCTCGCTGTGGACCGCCCTTTTTCAGCATACATTCTCGGCTCTAGAGCCGCGGGAGAATTTCACGGCGTTAGATGATAGATAGATCGTGGTGGTGCCTCAAGCCTCCGTCAATTCCAAATTTGCGTTTTAACAAACAGGTAAGGAGGCGGGTATGGCATTGCAACGAGAGGGACGGGGCGGTGAAGAGCGATGTTCAGTTTGAACATCCGTCATCAAAATCCTTCTTCTGTCCGATTTTCTACCGTCTCATTGTTGCCATCTCACGAAGATTACCGTTTCGTTGTCAAATCCACCTCAGATCTCTCGATATATATATATACATGACATGACATGACAAACAGTTGTATTTAGAGCAGAAAAAACACTGCATGCCGCTTATATGACGAGGGTCACATTGGCAGCAGCCCATGCGGGCTACCGCCTTTTCGCCAATACACTCCACTGCTCGATTAGCTTACGTCCAACACCCGGTTCCAACTCCGTGCCATCTCTCGACACCTTCACTTCCCTGTCATGATTCCACGGATTTCGTATGTTCTTAGTCTGTCGAAACGATACTTTCTCTGTGGAAAGCCACTGTATCTTGAAAGATCCGCCCCAACCACCACTTTGCATACCTTCCTCTTTGCCGCCGCCCTTACCCTCGGACCGCCCTCTACAATCATCCCCATCGCTTGGCGCCACAACCTCAACCGCTGACACCTGACTATCTCTTGGCTTAGACCGAATAGCTCGCACTGGCGCTAACGGATCCAATTCAAATCTTTCGGGCACTGGGATCGATGAAGAAAGCAGGCACTGGTCGAGGCTGTGTCTTACAGATTGCGTCCCCGTCGCCATCTTTTCGTGAAGGGTCCCAAGTTCCGCGGGAGCGGAGTGCGCGTTTATAATAGGAGAAAATAGGCTTGAAAATCCTGCCCCATGGTTCGGAATGTCCAAGTTCAATGGAAGAGGCGAGCCGTCTACTAGACGGTTTGGGCTAGGCGAGTAGAAACGATCATGCTGATTTCCTTCGGCTGAAGTATTCAAGACAGGTTTTTTCCCTTCCTTACATGAAAAGAAAGGTGACGTTCCAGTCATCCTATGGAGTATCAGTTTCGCATGGATATAATTGGAGAAAAAATGTTCTACTTGGCATATCCGTAGAACTCTCCACTCTTGTTGACACTGAAGATCAGATAAACGTCTTTGCTCGTACGAAATGCCTGGTTCAAAATCTCTTCGTTATGTTTTTGCGTTGCCCATAAGCCTTCTTCCTTGCTCAGATCCAGATCAAACTGATTAAACCGTCAATTGATGTTTGTGATAAACGTAGAAAGCAGAGATTACTTGGCTTAGTGACTTGAGGATGAAGTAGCGTTGGGGGAAAAATTGCGATAACAAACTTGAAGTAGTTGACGTAGTTGAGCTTGAGAATCGTGATGTCGAGTCGTCACTCCCGAAATTTGATATTTTTGGCAAAATATTCAAAGATGCCTGTATTGACGATGTACCTTGCCCTTTTGCGCCTTGCACTGTCTGTTCCTTGACCCAACGTATATGCATGCCTATACCTCTTTGTCCGCCAACTCCAGCCTTTAAATCGTCGTCCTTTCTCCGTATCCGACACACAAGCTTGGGGCATCGTGGGTCTCCTGGACGCAGCGGAAGCCCGTTGAAGTTTTTAATAGCTGCATTCAAGTCTATTTCTGCCTCATAATTGACGAATGCGCAGCTTGTACGCGAGATAAGGAAAATCGACAGCACGCCGACCCGATCGGAAGTGCCTTGTGGAGGCTTGGTAAAGAAGCGCCACAACTCATCGTGTGTTGCGTCCGCCGGTACGTTTCCAACCCACATCACCCATTGCAGGCGATACGCTGGAGGGTTGGGATGGTAAGAACGGCGGACTAACGGCTCCTTACCGTGTCTGCCAGATCCTTTATCGAAACGTTGTTCAGGCGATGGTAAACGTGGCGGTATCGGCGAATTCAGTGGGGTTTTAGGTGGCGGAAGAGCAGATGTGGGACAAGAACTTATCTGGGGAGCCGGAAAATTACTTTGAAACCCTGCAGTCACGTCAGATTGCTGGATTGTATAATGGGGACTAGACCAACTGGCTTGCCCGTCAGCCTCTGAATATTGCGGCTGATAATAGGGCGGAGAGAGATATGGTATAATTGTCAGAGGTGGCGGGAAACGTCCCTGCGGGGGTGAGTAATGTGGATAATTCACAGATCGAAAAGGACCGGTAGAGGTATACCCTCCTGGAATGAATGATTGCGAGATTTGATGAGGTGGATTGTCATGCGGATCAAGTACATTAAAGGATTGAAGAAGGTTCGATGAACCATCGGGGGCGAAATCTGCGAATCGAGAGGACTCTAGGCACTGTGCAGTGGTAGGAATACTGGCATCATGGCTCGAAACATCCCTAGTCGAGATATCGGGAGGGCGATATGAATGAAAGTAGGGTTCTGCATATAGAGGATGTTGCGTGTGAGAATTCCGATCAGAAGGTGAGGGGAGACTTCCGAAAGGAAGAAAGGATGAAACTCCGACAGGATATCCTGAATTTCGCGCAGCATCATCTTCTGGAATATGCGGTGGTGAGGACCGCATATTGTGTGTCCTCCGAGTCATATTGGACGGCAGGAACCCGCAGTAATTGTTATTAGACGTAGCTACACTTGAACCTTCTGACTGGCGTTGTTCAACATTGCCAAAGGGAAGGCCAAGAGGATGGCTTGAGCTTCCGGGGCTGTCGTCTGGAGCGTCTGATGAGACGGCGAACAAAGAAAGAACATGGTCAGGTTGAAACTCTGAAAAGAAAACCATTTTCGTACCGGTACCCGTACCATTAACAGACGAAGTTGCATTGCCATGATATGGCTCTGGAAGATCAAAAGATGAAGTCAGCATTGATCTAAGAAGACGTAGATACCAAGAAAGGATGGTTCGAAAACTTCTGACGAGGAAGGAAAAGAAAGTTTTATTTCCTCGTTTCTATCTTCGGATGAAACGATAAACGGAAAGAAACCGCGTGTGTTTTAGACTGGTCTCGCAAGTGATTGACGTACCTCTGAGAACGGGTGAGTCGTAGATAGACAACGGCGTGTTTGTCAGTCTTCAAAATTTCAAATTTTAAAACTTAAATCATCGGTCAACCAGTCATCGACATCGGTCACCTCCCATAGCATCCTGAACAAACAAAGCCAGACCTTCGCCTTGAGTTACCTATTCAATACCCCCCACCATTGCTTTAGCGTTCCGCGCGATGTCTAAACCGGGGTTGGAACAGACGCCAGATAACGTCACTATCTCCATGACCGTGATGTCATTGCGATCGATTGATCAATCAATCGTCCGCCGCGGCATGGCATGAAGACAGGTTAGATTTTTTCCTCTGTCAAGGGCATTGCCTAAAGCTATCGAGATCAGCGGGTCTTTCGTGGTATAGATCTTGTGGGAGTAACTATGTCAGGTATTATCGTCGTAGTCAGGGCCGGGAGGTATGTGGTGTATCAGTCTAGAACATGTATCGGACGTTAAAGTTTGCTCTCGCGGTGCCATTCTTGCAAGGCGTGTGGCCGTCATATTCAATATGAAGGACAGAACATGACATGACAAGAAGCGTCGCCGTTGAGTACTGGATAACGATCAGTAAGCTTAAACAAAGTTGGTGTTCAATGAGACGTGATTTCTTTCTCGGCATTGGGCCCCTCAACATCGAGCTCTTATCGTATGCTGTTCCTTCAGTAATCATGCTAGCGTCAGCCACCTCGGTATTCAGGACTTGAATGTCTTCGTGAAACAGGAAAAATCTTTAGACCTTCAATTTTAATTTGTGGCGGAACAGGGTTTACTACATGTTGTGACATTTGACTGGAAGAGTGCCAGTCGACCAAAAAGGAACAGATTAGAAATTGGTACAGCCTGATTGAGGATGCCAACACAGTATGCAAAGGAAGCGAGTGAGAGGTCTACAATAGAGATGGGTGCCCGAACAACATCACGTCGAGTCAAAATCAAGTCAAAATACGCTTTTATTTAGTGACCAAATCATGCTAGTACATGGATTGCTCTATACAACCGTTTGGTGGCAGTGACATGGTTCCCCGCTACTTCTCCGGACAACACAATGACCATGGTCGGAGTCCTCCATTCCCATGGTAATGTACTCTCGCGGCCACCCCTTCCATATGAATGGCAGCCAACAGACAGAGTACAACACGGGGTGGATGAACCCCGACCAAGGATCCTAGTGAAGGTCATAGATTGTAAGCGGTATACAGTCAACGTGCCGTGATTGACAACAGGGACCTTGACTTGAAGGACAAAGCAACGGCGTACTCTATACAGACACGAGTAGTAACGAGGGAGAGGCCATTATAACAATAGAGCGGGAGAAGAGGGCAGGGTTAATGCATCAGGGAACACAAAGTGGCTTTTATGCATTTTTGTCGAGTAACGTCTGTCACTATTCTGTCCTGAATAGGCCAAGCATTCTCTACATCTATTGATTTCCTCTGCCGTTCGGGGTCCTGGTCTTTCCACTAGACCGCATGCCAATGGCTTCTATTTTTCTGTGCGTGGACATTTCTCTTGACCCAAGTAACGTTTTCCTCTTCCGTTATCTTTTCTATATCGAACATGTTAATCTTGGATTTGAAGATCTTGTTTTCATCGATCCTCTTAGGGTCCCTCATTTCATTTATGGTAGATTGTTATCTGACAAATTATACTTCTGGCCTTCACTTCATTTTGAGTCTAGTACAACGAATCTGGGTATGGGCAGATCATCCGAACAGCGGTAGCATGTTGGATCAATGCTTTCCTTTTTTTCGACAGCTGGATAAACCCTTATTTCCTTTGATGCCCCTTTTCTTCCATGTGTCAGATGAGCCAGCAATATGATTATATCACATATACATAAAGACACCTGGCATTCAGCATGTTTACGTCTCCTTCAATTTATACTTGACATCAACATGTTAGACCTGTCCTCCTGCACAAGAGCAACACCAGATGAAATGCTTGGCCTTGAATTAAATGTTAGGATGACATACCTTAGGAAACCCAGACAGATATAAGGTCCATGTACGCCACTAAGCAGAGACTGGATTGAGGTGAGGATGCCATCAAAGAATAACGGTCCGTCCTGTGGCATATCTAGCTCAACATCCAAGGGACCCACAGATGTTAAGTTCACGAACCTTCCGAGTTCGATGTACTCTCAAGTCATTTCTTACGAGCTTGACCGATATGAATAGCAGCGACGGTGAAAGCTCAAAGGAAGAAATTTGGACTCTTTGGTTCGTGCGTTGTAACAACAAAAGAGTTTGCTGTCGTTGATGATTTATCACCTTCGAATTCTCTGTTTGATTGGATAATTGGTTGTGATATCTAGGTATAAGCTTTCAAGACATAGAAATGAAATCCCAGCGATTCCTGATATATATATCAGTTGTAAACACGGAATCCGGAATTCACATAGATCCTGAGAGAGCACGTTTTGGCATGACCTTCGATGTCATTGAAGGGCTCGGTATCCGTGGGTGAACGTTAGGTTTTACAAGATTGCGTCAATGTACGTGCCGGATGCTACAAGGTGGATGCGTAATCCTTTGGAGACCGTGGAAGGAGGGTGTCGAAGTAGAAATGTGGGAAACGAGACTACATTCATGGGATCGAGGTTTTGATTCACGGTGTCATTCCCAGCTGAGAGCCTCGTTGGGGAAGGGGAATTCGCCCTTCACGAATACTAAAGCGTACGGTCCACTTTGTATAATCGATCTATGACCCACGCAGCAGCTCGGAAACAGTAAAAATTGACAGGCCCAATTGAGAGATATTTTTCTCGTCAACAGAGTCCGAGGGAGAACGCAAACGCCTTGCAGTCCAAGTTGGGTTTTGGAGTGAGAAAGAAGAAAAGAAGACAATAACCCCCCGGTCAGTGGGTCAAAGAATCGATAGGCAGCGAAAATAAGAATTGGCCTGTCGTGACAAAGGTGACTCAACAACTTCCATGCAGACCCATGACCACTCAGTGGCTTCCACGGCCGGACCTTTGCACCGTTTTAGTCCCTCCACGCCGTCGCAGAATACTGTCAGGACAGCTTTGAGTGGCACTTACCTCTTGATGGCAACCCAAGGACTTGGCTGAGTCCTCAGTCCTCGATCGACCCGTTGTTGTGCATCATTCCTAATTTCAGATTGGTTTTGAAAGTGAAGAAGACTACCGACAATATAGACGGAAATATCGCTCGCTGCGATATATAAAATATAATTCCCGACGGCGCACATAAATTGTCGATTATCTGCAGCGGCTGGAGCGTCATTTCGACCTTCAATTTATTTTGAGTGTACCTCTGAGAACACTGGAGTTCAATGCTAAGGCCACATGCACATATTTGGCATCAACAGCCTCACGTCGAGACTGTCTCGGGATATTCGAACATAATGCGGCGCATTGGGAAGTGTAATTGAATATACTTTCCAATGCGTATCGGTCGTATGAAGAATGGTATTTCCACTTTCCATTACAAGGTCGGACCGATGGACTGACACTTTCAACCGTGTTGAAGTTGAAGCTCGAGACGTATTTCTGGAATCGCATCCACTTCAAACCTGGGAGATATGCATCAGCTAGTGACAACACACTTCTATTTATCATATTTACCAATAATGAGTGCTGGACATCGACAGCAATGGTGCCTCGAAGACACTTCTTTCATCTGCCTACAACGTCGATATCGAGTGTCAATATTATCAAGCGAGAATTCAAAATTCCATTATACCATACCAACTTTGGCTTCGCGTGTTTGGCTCTTAGACCGGAGGATTTTTCTCCGTTCCTAGCTGTGGACTTGACGAAGGAAAAGCTCGACCCTATAAAGTATGTATCAGCCACTGATAACATATCACTGTAGTTTCTCGAGAAAGTACAACGGATGGAGGATCAAAAACGTTGTTGTGTACAAGTCGAAAACGTGCCAACCCCTCCATTCACGACCTCGAACTAAAAGGATGCAAAGAGGTCTCGCTCTTATTATTTCAAGTTAAAAGAAGCGGGATTAGCTGCCGGGGTGATACATCCTGTCCTCTAGCTGATGCATGTTCAGGATTTGATTGAGTGGTTCGAAACGAGAAACGCTATCATGTCAGTGCATCCATGACCCACTTACGATTTTAAGAACTAAACCCTTAACTCTGCTTTGCTAGATATCTGATCCGACGTGGTAAACAAAAATTGGCACACGGAATATAGGCCATACACATGAGCTGATCACGGAAGCTCCTCTTTGAGTTGTGCGAGGGTGTCCAAGAATGATGGAGTGGATGAAACCGACGTATTGGTGACATATCCAGCAACAACTTGGATCGAAGGATTTCCTCTGTTCAGCTAGGAGCTGGGGTCCCCTTCTCCGCATGGAGACAAAACCTGGCCTTATGATCGAGTCGAAATTCACGTTTATCCAACGGCAGGCGTTTAGTTTGGTTATAGGAGGTTAGTGCGGAAGATAGAGAACAAGGATGCTGGTGTGTTCATAGCACCATACATAATCTCTCTGACCTGATCTTCCTGGTGGTTCTGCATGGAGTGCTGAGAAACATGCATCACTGTCGAGGATTAACAACACCAACCTATGTCAATAGCTCGTCCTCCACTGGCATTGATTCAACCACAGGGAAGATGCTGAGGAGGAATAGGAGAACGAAAATACTGGTGTATCTGATGGCGGGTTCTCTGGTCATTGTTCAAGTCGAATTGCAGACGAAAACCCCCAACCAAGTCTGAACGAGGTTTATGCTTTGGTTATGAGATGGCAGACGGACCTGTGCCTCGTCACACGCAAGAATCGCGACATAGTCACGCATTAATGGGAGACAAGGAGCTTTGTTGGGAGTATTTAAGAACGTCCAAGAATGATATGACAGACGACGAATAGGATTTTGTGGATCAGAGACGATCCCATGGTTTGTCCGCTATTCTTTGACAGCTTCAACTGAAGACTTGCTGCTCTCAGTTGGTATCTATTAGAAATCATTACCATTCTTTCGATGATGGTGTGTTACCGAAAACCCCACAAATCACTCTCAGCGATACACTCTTCGGTCTGGGGGTCAATACAGCCGACGAAGAATGCGTCGAGCTTCGTTGGTTTATCGTTCTACGAGATGTGCGATTTTCCCGCAACTTTGTCACCACAGATAGGAGCCTAATCAACGGCAAACGATAACTTCTCAATCACCTTCGACATGCGAATATGGGAGAACGAAACATGTCAGGTTCAATATCCAGTTAACTTCTCGAATTGAACAAAATGACACTCTGTTTAATTATGTAGTCGAAATTGATTCTGCGCGACAAAGGATCTTGACTCACCCACAGAGGTGTAAAACGCAGCCGCTGGTGACAATGACTCCTGTTGAACAATACGGGACTTTTCAGAAACAGTACAATGCATAGGAAACGTGGATTTGTGGATGATGACATGTCCGCGATCCATTTGCGAGGTCGAAAGAAGTTTTAGCGTTCTTCACGTTCTTTTTTCGTCGAACTAAAAACTCGCCACCTTTGGTATCCTTTGGTATTACGAACTGATTCGAAGAAATTTAGCGATATGCCAATCGGGCTCGAAGCTTCGTGCGACTGGATCATTATACCTTCGTCGTAACATGGACTTCAATTCCCAGGAAAATATGCAACAATTCCAAAGATGTTACAGTAGGATTGGCGGGCTGAGCAACTGGCCAGATATCCTTTCAAGCACCTGTAAACACGGAGCGAAGTGTACTTTATTGCTTCACTTGCCCCGCGGAATCAACTGGCTAATGCCTTTGACCGAAACATACTCTTTAATGCACCAAGCTCGTCTCCGTGGTCCTGGTATCTGAATCGAGTAACTGTGGTGTAGCGTGGTGCGACTTGTTCTGACTGGGTGCCCATAAATGTGTACGCAAGTGGAAGCGTAGCTCGAGGATAATCACATCGCTCTCTGTATGTCCTCTGTACCGAGATTTAATCCCCTTTTGATGTGAAACCAGGACTTTTGGGAGGTGTTGGAGCAGAGCTTGTGTAGTCACTGATCCCATGGAGACGTCGCTCGTTGCTTCCGTGAGTCAAGTGTGCACCTTTGCGTGGACGTTTGAAGAGGTTCAGAAAGTGCAAGTTAGGATGGCCCATGCTGGGAGACCTGTTAAAGCAGATACTAACAATTTATTTGTGGTTCTGAGGAAGTCAGCCCAAAGTTTGTTCGCGATGGTTTTTCCAAATGGTGGTCCAAACTTTCCAATATCTGCCCTCGCAGCACAATTTGATAACTCACCAACCAGCAGAAAAACACTGTCTTTCGTCCTAAGTCAAACTAGCTCAGTTTGGGTCAGCGCATCTGCCTCTGCCTTATTCCCGACATGCATTGCGCATCCATACGCTTCGTTGCCTGGAGGCTGTTGAGCCCACCTCACTATCGAGCGGTGTATCAATTGCCGCTCCCCCAACACTAAACGAATACAGCTTAACTAGACTCGCGGCCCATCACAGTTTTGTGAAGCATACATAGCTGGCGCACAGAGCGTGCCTTTCGGCCGATAATTCTACCTACACCACATCGTGTTCGCTACTTACAAATCACCGTTGGGTCCTTATTTTCTAGCTTGAGGATACTATATAGATGTTATCCACTAATCCAAAGAACATTTGTCTACCGTTCTCGCGACGCGACGTCCATCGCAAAAGGGGCTTCGTTTTTTCTTGATTGTCAGCGAAGAGAATCCTGTTTGAATCTAGAAAATAAGTACCTTGTTTTGAAATGAGACGTTTCTTCCATCTGTACGTCACAGCTCCACTCGTTTTTTGATTAACAAGCAGTCACTTTGTCCCCACCCCGGTCCACACAGACGCGTTTGTGTTCAAACCTTTCCAATCCTAGTAGTACCCGCGGCGCTATCATCTATCCAGGTGATCTTTTCGGTTTCTCTCTGACCTGAATCCGGACCGTTTTGCATGTTCTGTATAGTTGTGACTTCGCACATTTCAATCGGTTTCTACCAATTGTCGTATAGATTCTTGAAAACTCGACGTTTGTGAGGAATTCGCCACATATAGGGATCAGTGATTGGTCTGAGTGATCTGCGTTGACCGTTTTTGGTATCAAGTATGGAATGTCAACATTTTCAACCATTAGAGACTGAAAAACAGCCATTATACCGCGACGCTTCAAAAACATCCCATCCATTCCTTTAAATTGCCCACCAGGCCTTTCACAATGTGGCCCTCGCCTTTTTTTTTTCATCCCGCCTTCACCATCCTTACTGGAGCTGTGACGAGCCACATGTTTCAAAGCGCAAATTACGTACTGCAGACTATTCAGCAAGACTCGTCCTACAACATTTTCAACAATTCCAGTAACGACGTTAAGTTATGAAAGCGTTACTGAATCCCTCGTTCAGGCCGCTGTCATGAGAGTCGGCTCAGGACAAGACATTCACCTTGAAGGGACAAATTCTCAGTTGCCAATTAGCCCAGTGAAGGTCGAAGCGCTATTCTTTTGATGGGAACCAATTATAAATATCAAGGTCTACGATGGTTGGTCCTCTACTCCGGTGTCTGTCAGCAAATTACCTTGACAAACAACGCATTGGAATTAATAAAAGGCCTGTTCTGATAAATCCAACTTAATGGACAATTCTAAAGGAAAACAGTGCTCAATAGCTATTGTTTGGATGACAATTCAATCAACAAGTTCGCCGTTGCGATTGACCGGAATGCCCTCAGAAATGAGATATTTACCTCCGGCGTGTCGAATCCTTGAGCAAGAATGGGGGACGACTACTAAGATATGTGCTTCGCTACAATATATATGAAACCACTCCATGTTTTTACGGAGAATGCCAGAACCACACCGATCATGAAAGAATACGTGAAATGGGGGTTGCGTGAGTGCGTATGTCTGGCATACAGCAGCTTAAGAGAAGATAATTATGCGGAGAGAAAGTGAGTACTATGCATCAATATCAAGAATATAGCAATATCCATCATCGCTCATGATCGTGAACTCATTATTAGCCTGGAAATGACAGGAGGAAAAATGCAGCGCCAATGTCATAATACAGGGAAATCACGCCACGACCTGCGGACCAAGAAATGGATTCGTCGGAATGCTCTTGCGCGTAACCACAGGCTGAGCAATCGTAACCCTGTACTCATCATCAAAAGGTGTGACGAACGGATCCGCTGAGGCCGGCTGGCGTGTATTGACACCTGTAAGGAATCTTGCGATCGGCGTGTTATCAGGCGGCGTAGAAGCCACGGCTGAAGTGGAGCGCAAGCGGTTGGGAGATGGCGGTTTGGGGGCGCTGACCGGGGCAGTGAAAGAGACATCGGATGATGGTATTGAAGGGGGTTTCCGGAGCTTTGGGTAGCGAGAATCTTCGAAACCAGCGTGGATAGGTGGGGCGAGAGGTGTACGTTCGATTGGCGAGAGTGGAAGAGTCTCTGAGCGCTCAATGTCTGCCGGAGTGTCATTGGGCGCGGGGAGAGTTGAGAGCACAGTCACTCTTGTGGGAGGACTCGTCTTAATCGACTTCTTCCATGGCGATTTGGATTCAACTGGGGATGAGGACCATCTAGAAGAAGGCGCGCGAGTAGTCGATGCGCCCTTGTCCGAATCGGGTGGCGAGGTGGAAATCTGCAGTTTCGGACGTGTCTCGGTCGTGAATGCCGACTTCTTCTTGTCGAGCATTGATGCCATACGTCCGAACCAGGTGGTATTCATTCCATTAGAATCTTCCTCACCATTCTCGAAGATTGAAGTTGACTTTCCGCTGAGAACAGACCGTTCAGCAACCAACACTTCCTTACCCGGGGACTTCTTGCCGATCGTCCTCAGTTTATTCGCGGGCAGTGCAACGAATATTTTTTTGAACTCTTCACCCCACGAGGTTCCACTCCCTCCCTTCTCGGCCTTACTAGAGCCAGGTGGGATGATGGCTAAGTTTATCCTTGAAGCTGAAGGAGAAAGGGATTCGTTCCGAGTGAAGCTGAACGGCCAGAATGCACTACCTCTGGGCGACGGCAAGGGCGTAAACGACGGCAAGTCCAAATGATTCACTTTCAGGGAAGGACTCGAGCCCTTCTCTCCGGGCGTGGGAGACATACGGAACGGCACGACAAGCCCGTCAATCCCTGACCGCTGCTCGCGTTCAAACCTTCTGCGTTTGTGCAACATAACCAAGCGCTTTCCGCAGCAATTCCAGAAGATGATGCACAGCGCCATAAGGACGACAAAACCCCAGATACCAAGGAAGGCACCGAACATCACTCGTTCTTTTTCGAGTGACTCTGCGTAAGCGTGAACGAGCTTCGGTACGAGTCCTTCAGTGTCGTTGTCGTCGGTGCTGTCGCCACTGCCGAGGGCTGCTGCGGCGATGGGCTGTGTAGCTTCGTTGATCGAAGCCTGGGAAAGGACAAGCGCTGAGTCGTTCATTCGTGGCATATTGACGACGAGGTTATCGTGCAAGAACGTAAGGGCATTCTCAATGGCATCAACCTTGGTCCCAATGAAGCACCTGATAAACTCGTTTGCTGGTGTTTCGAGGATAGTTCCACCGAACACTGTGTTGACCACTTTCTGGACATCATCGTAGAAATTATTAACCGTCGTGTTGAGGGACACGGTAGTCTCATTGACCCAGCCGAACACGCCGTCATTAATGGTCGTTTGGATAGAGTCGACGCGCGCGTTGACTGCGTTGGCGTAAGCCACGGACTGATTGTACATGCTCCCATTTACGGCAGTGAAGATGGTGTTGGAGAAGTCAGCTGTCGCGTCGGCGGAGCGCTGTTGGTACTTGTTGATCAGTGGGCCCATCGCTGCAAGCTGAATTTGAATGGACAAAAGACCAATAAGGCCGATTAAAAGACAAGCCAGTGCTGGTGGGTGGAAAATGTAGTGGAAAAACCACTGCAGGTGTGTGTGTTGGGTCGGAGTAAGGCGAAAGAGTTTTGAGATGTTGTTTCCGATGCGCGTCAGCAGTGGGTGTGCCGAACTGGCATTAAGCATCATTAAATTGTGGTCGGTCAATGTGACGATGGGGGATGAAGCGACTTTGGTATGAGCTGTAGTTGGGTCGGAAAGCCAAGCCTGACGGGTGTATTCCAGATGTCTCTTCATGCAACGCCATTTATACCACTCCAGAAGACAGTTGAGACCGACGAGAACAAGAGCGAGGACAACCAAGATAACTGTTCCAATTTTCGCGGTCTGGATGATATCGTGACCGACATCATCAACGACGGACAAATCCATATCGTTGCAAAAAGTGAGTGTGTTCACCTGAGGGACAGGGAGAACGGACGCCTCAAAAGTGATGGCACCAAACGTATCATTGATGTCCTTCTTCAACAGTTCAAATGGCTGATCCACACTACAAAATTCGAATGAAGACACAAAAAAGAGGTAGAAACAACAGACAAACACACATGGATTCAATCTCATCCTTGATCTGAGCAACGGTTGGAAGTGAGTTGTTAAGGTTGGTCAAGGTTTGAGTGAAACTGTCGGGTAAAGTGACGTTGGCTAAAGCATCCAAATTGGGAACCGGTATGGTCGGGACTTTGATATCACCAAATGGGTTGACCTTGTTAATGGCGTCAATAGCTGACTGAATGACACTATTTGCGGATGAAATATCGCTTTGGATGCTATCTCGAAGACCGCTCGCAGCGTTGTGCACAAGGTTGTTGAGCTTTACGAATGTTGAGCAACATTCAACGATTTACGCTTGAAAAACTTGCCTCATTGACTGCACCGATCAAAATTTCCAATCCACCTCGGACAACCAATTCCAAGAAACAGAGAAAAGTCGAACGATATAGATCGATTATGAAATTAATAATTCCCTCCATCGCAGTCAATGCCAACACGAGTGTTGCGCGTGCAGCGTTGAGCGAACCGTTGACGACATCTGCGAATTGATCGTTGGATGCGATGGCCATGTACCGAGGCATGCTTGCTGCTGAAGTTGCAGCCTTTTCTGCGGCATGGCAACTCGCAAGAAGATTACTCTTTGCACTTGCTATATCGTCTTGGGCTGAAGCCAGAGAGAGCTGGAGCCTAAAGGCCACAAAAATAAGGGAGAGAATAGGATATGCCAGCCATGATAGAGAGAGGAGATGAGAGAGTTGAAGGTATGGCGTAAGGGTCGACGATGAGGGAGGGTCGTAAGTCGGGGGTGGTGCGTTCCAGGCGGACATTGCCAAAGTCGTCCAGCGACGTCAAGATAGAGGAGAGGCTAAGAAATAGGACAAGAGAAAAGGAAGCCACTGGCCATGGCTGGCATTGTGCTTTAAAAATTAAAAGTACAATAGGCGTTCGTTATGGAAATGACGTCACAAAGGTGACCGTCCAGAGTGCCACTGACTTTGTCCATAATCAACGCCGTCCTGGTGATATGCAGCCATATGCATTTTGAACCATGTCTAAGTCGTTCTCAATCCGTTAGCACCAGAACGGGGGATGTCAGGGTGTGTCGAAAGTATGCAGATTCACGTCAGCTACAAAGAGTACAAGCACACGGTGCAACTTTGTACAATGACATGTGTCAATTATGTAATCCTTTAAAGATATGACTTATAAAGTAGGTCCGTACCTTGCACCGCATCGCCAATCTGTTTGAATGTTATCGTAAGATGCTGTTCGCACGCATGGCGAATTCCTGGTCCTGCCAGATATAAATAATTGGATGCCTATATAAACCTCAACTCATACCATCCTCCGAGATCTGGCACCACCACATACTCGAGTTTCTCAGATGGCGCGCGCACGATCACTCGGAGTTCCGCAACACAAGGTGTGCCCTTCGCCTTCTCTCACCACGACTGATCAGTCCTGCTGATTGATACTGCGAACTTGAAAGCTCGTGGATGCTCGTCAATTTTCTTTACCCAATGACTTGAGACGGCGAGGTCCAGTCAGCGAACCAGCCCAACCCATCTTCACAGCATCATTCTCTTCCGAGCCAATCAATGTCACCGAGGAATCTATAACTGACCTCAAGGTGCTTTAGACATCCCGACTCATGTACAGTCGGTCTGACAAACTGCTTCATAGTTCACGCGAGACTCATGCCACATCGTCCCATTTATGAGCCCTTCGCAGATACCCGTCATTGTCCACGCCGATGGCCGTGCCGCTCGTCTTCGTGGTGGTGCTGTTGAGTCTGAAAATATCTGCTGTGTGCGAATTATTCTTGTCACTGGCTCGCAATTGCTCATGTTCATCGCATGTCGTGCAGAGCCTTCTCGCCTTCTGGGGGCTTACAAACTGTTTTTTAGGAGCATCTAGTTATCTGAACTGGATACAAGGCACAGATTGCTGCGACGGATGCATCTGGAGCAGCTGTGTCGAGGAAGTAACGTGACACCCCCCTTCCCCGACGTTGCGTTGCTCACTCATGATCAATGTTATGCACCTGCAATAATCTTATGTTGTGATATGACCTCTATGATATACCATATGATTCAATCCTTGTAATCTATATCGCTTGTGTAGATCAGAAGCCACTATTTTCCAGTATATTGCATGTGCCGCGCACACAGTGTGGTAGATGAGGTGGAGTGCCTCATGGAGGACAGAAGAAAGGAATTGGCTCGTGGGCTGTGTTATAGGCGAATAGAGTGCGAAAGGACGAGCTGCCGCGTAGAAGGATCACGGCTGTTGGCACGAGAATTATCGAGGCGCGTCTTGTCCTGAACACGAAACCATGATTGGACAGGGTCGAGAACAATGACGCGTCGGACCGGATTTCAAGAGACGAATGGTTCTGTTTTGATGTCAGCACAAAGCTTGTACTCACTCGGCGCGTCAACGAGACGCGACGACATTGTCAGTCACGAGCCCTGTATTTCGCTGTCCCGTATGTTCCGTTAGGTTTCGTGAACTTATTTTTTTGTGTGTGCACTCTTGTGACTTGCTTGCGCTGGCAACACTCGAAGTTTCTTTCTTTATTATCATCGTTTAGTGATGTGGAATGGGATTACGTCTACGCTATCGAACGCTGCGTTTCCGTTCTCTGAGGCGCGCCACGTCTGTCGCTACACCACTCTATATTGAGGCGCCGAGTCTGTCCATGGTGAGTCCGGAGCCCCTGTTACAATTACAAGCACACATTTGGCTAGTAGTTGAGCTTGCAAGGCAGTTTCCGTCCTATATTTGCGGGATTGAAACAGGAAAATCGGAGTATACCACTTACGCTGCCGTGGATCCTGCGCCATTGTTCTTGTGAGGCAGTGTGAGGCATCTGACAAAGGGGGAAAGTACTGCTAGACTTAAGCTGTCTTCAAGGTTGATGTTCAACTTTCTAATTGACACTCCTTCAACTACTCAGCTGCGAAAGGCCAGACACTTCGGCTCAGTGATCGCATTCATTCTAACCTTGGGCATCTCCAGAACAAGGGTGACAAAAATCCGCATTGTAACTGCTCAGAAGTCGGCTTTGGCAGTCTTTCCAACCAATTTAAGAAAGACAGAGGCTACCGACACGAGAGAGTCGCATCGACTACACCATAGGACTTCTGGTGGTTTTGGATAAAGGACTATCAAAGAGAAAGAAAGAGGGGGGAAAGAAAAATACGCAAATAGAAAGCTTGTATGTATTTTCATGCTGAATTCCCCCTAGCCGGATTGAACGACTGACCTCGTCATTTATTCTATGTCAGAGACAAGATACAAGTGACGCGCTCTACCACTGAGCTAAGAGGGAATTGTATAAGAAAGGAACTCATCCCAGCAGATCGCTCCAGGTATACAACCACCAAGACAGCAAGCAAAAACAGTATCAGGCTTCAGGTATCAATCATAAAGCTGACTGTGACTCGGTGGTATCGGCCATTGGAATCATGGAGCAACCTGTTCAGTGAATGAAAGATTGACATTGAAATTCTCGATACATCTCATGAAAGTGGGCTCAAAAAGTCCTGATATACATGATACCAAGCGAGTCTAAGCCTGTCTCAGCGAGCACCGGTGCTCCATCACGAGGTGAACTTCGGAATCGAGACACTCTAACCAATCCAGAGCTCAAGAAAGGAGAGGGATTCAATCGATACTATCTCTAGAAATCGGGGTATGAGGTTGTCCTGACACAAATCAAGAATTTTACAGGAATTTCTTGAGCAGATATCGTACCCCAACAGATGATGATCAGAGGAAATGTAAAATTCGAATTCGTTCGCATGAGAGCTCTTAGCTAATGAGAACAAAATTGGTCGAACAGAAACCGTTCCAATCTGGGCTAGGCTATTCACCATGTTATATTTTCACAGACCGATTTCCAGTCCATGGTCATTAAAAGGTCATGATTAATCCGCCAGTGGAATTAAAACTTAATACTATTTTCTAATCCGAGACTGTATAGGATAAGAAGCGTGAAAAATACCATCTTTTGGGCGTGACGAATTTGCGTTGCTGTCAGAGCTGTCGAGTCCTCAGCTCTTCATTAAGATCCTCGTTTTCAGGCTGTGCCGACTGTGGTCGTGCCCTGACAGGCTCCCTAAAGTGTTCCCGAAGGCGGGCAGTAGCTTGACGTTGAAGCTGGAATAATTGAGGAGATTAATCGCCACCAAATGTAAGTAAATCACCAAGGGAACTGACCTCATTTGCTAATGTCCGTGATACCTGGTACAACGGACCAACCAAGCCAAGTTGCACGATAGCGTATCTGCGAATCGGAATCGTAGTCAACAGGGAGACGACCCATGGACTTAACAAGACTCACGCGGTAGCCAAGCTGATCAGCAGAAACGTGAAGTACAGCGGGTTGAACAACACTGCCATCGCTTCGTTCCATCCCAGTACAACAAGCATGCCATAGATCCAGTAAGGAATTTGTGCAATGCTGGCCACTGTGCTGCGTTTCGCTTCCACATAATACGCATCGGCATCCTTCCTGAATTTGCTGGTCAAATCAAGCACCTTCGTCTCCGTGAAAATGACAAGAGTAGAGGGGAAGTCAAAATCTTCCATTGAGAGCGAGTCAGACTGCTCGGAGGGAAGAGAGAACTCGACTGCAGGGTCGACAGGAGAAATCTTTGAATATAAAGGAACGAGCTCAAGGGTCTGTTCAGTCACAGTCAATACCCAACAGAACTCAAATTAGAAAAGATATGACGATCTCCGAACCTCGTCTTTGGCCTTCTTGAATGCAGAATCAATGTCATCTTCTGGTTTCCACACGCGCGGAACACCCTCTTCGTCGTATCTGAACCGTTCTTCAAAGTGTGCGCGTAGCTTGCTGAGTATAACAGGTTCAGCCGTCAATTCATCAATCTTGGCACGTAAAGCAATCCAAGCACGTTTCCGTATATTGGAAAGCGAAGAAACATTCTCTTCCTCAGTACAATTGAAGCCTAAAAAAATCAGCAAGATAATGGGAGGAGAGGCATTTGATGACCTACTTTTTGCTTTGGTAGAATACGTCGCCTCTGCTTTATCGAGAGATTCTCTGAACGCCTTCAAGACGCTATCCCACATGGCGGAATTAGCCTTGTTCAAGGCCAGCTCCACAGGTTCAGATACATGCTTCTTGAAGTTTTTCTATTCAGCAGTAAAAACGTCAATGTAAACATTTGAGAGGAATGTTGAAAATTCTCAACCTCGATGAAATTAATCATCTTCTTCGTCTCATCCTTTCTACACTGATCAGCGACGCCCCGGACCTCTTCTTTCAAAGACTCGAGCTCATCCTCCCACGCCCAATCCGTACCCTCGACGAGCGCCTCCTTGGCACCTGTAGAGAAAGTATCCTCACAGCGTTCTTGCGCCTTAGACACCACATCCGCAAAGTTATATAACTCCCCACGTAGTCCATTGAGTATCTCCTTCTTGAAAGTAACAAGGCAAGTCTTGTGAAGATTTTTGAGTTGGCCAAGGAAGAGTGGTGAAAGTGTGGCATCTAATGAGGCTGTAAGATCCATGCGCTTACGGCTATAAACACCCTTGTGGTACCGTGACGCATCACGGTCGTACTGTGCTACAAGAGAAAAACGCCTTCAAAAGGGTATGACGCGACGATACATAAAAACTCACTGAGCGCCTGATTTCTCCAGCTCTTCATGAACGCGCCGAGACCCTCAACAACACAGCCACACTCCACTGGCCGTTTTTGAGACTTCGCCTGCTCGCTGAATTCTGAGAATGCGACTGCTGAAATCTCGTCACATCGAAATTGCGCCAATAGCTCCTGTTGCGTAGGCAGATCAAGGTCTTTGTTCGATTGGACTTGATCCTGGACGTGAGACATTGAGATGTAACACAAGAGCTGAAACCAATACAACTAACCCAGATACCTTCCATGTAGAATGCCACACCATCTGCAGGAATACGCTTGTGGTATACAGGTTTAAAGAGATAATCTTCACTAGACTTGTTGACAAAACGTCTCCGTAGTTTCTGCACTTCTTCTTCGAACTTATCTGCAGAAAGAATCTTGTGCGGAAGGGCAGTGAAAGCAAGGTCAAAGTAATCGGAGAGTTGGCGATCCGTGAGTTCTGCTGGTTTAGCAAGGCTTTCCCAAATGCGCGTCAAGTCTGCTGTCAGAGTAGTTTGGAGGTTGGCAAGAGGTGTTACACCAATATGATCTCGGATGACGAAGAGAAGCAGAGTACGGCCTTGGCTACTGAATATAGCCTTCAATACGTGTACTCGGCACATGAGAGAGTTTAACTTACCCGCCTTGGGGCTTCTTTCCAAACAAACCCAGATTGACCTCGAAGACAGTCTTAAGAAGTCCCATATTTGCTCCCTGATATAGACCAACTTGGTGCTCCCATAGGTTTACAATAAGGATTTCAGAGGAAGCAAGAGAAAATAAAGCGGATTTGCGTTCGAAATCCTGTTAAAATAAGTTGATACCTTGGTAAAGCTGAGGAAGTATGCACCTGATCCTCTCCACGCTCACGTCCGTCAGTTCCCTCAACATCCATTACCATAACGTTCATGTCTTTCCCTCGACACATCCAGATACCTATTACAGTGATATAGTCATCAAGTGCTTCGAAAAGAGATTGTCTACCTTTTGTGGTCTGCTGCCGTCTCGTCTCATCCATGACGTCGAAAGTCGTTCCAAAGAGTCTGTTAAGCAGAGTGCCTGCGCAAGGGCTGAGAACTACGTTCTGAAAAGCTGGTGACCTTCCTACTCTTCCCAGTAGATTGCGAGCCGAAAACTGCAACTAAGTTGTAGTCGAAGCCGGCATCCCGTAGACCCCAGCGTTCAATCTGAGCGGTCAGGTCAGGTCTATTGATACATAAGTGCCATGGCGAAATCTATCTAGAAGAATTCAAGAATACACGAACGTGAATTGTTTCTCGTCGTTGACAATCTGAAGGCCTTCAATACTTTCTGAGTTGATTCCATTGGTGAGGTGACCATTAACAGGGAATTTGTGAGTCGGGGCAGGCACAGTCGGGAGAAGTATCTGCGCCATGTGTAGATAGATGTGGGATAGTGAAAGGGCAAGAAGCTAGAACAACGGAGTTATAGCCTGCAGAAATCGAGCCCAGGTGGCAATGTGTTTCTAACCACGTGCTTTCAATTTCGACGTCACCTTCGCGTGTACGCTTGCTATGCTGTCCCCAAGCAGCTAAGCCCAATTCATTCCAACTATGCAGAATAATTAGTATCTGGAATCATGGACAGGGACGATTATGTCTCTTTTCCATGAAACCGAAGTAGCTTATGATTGCCAGTATGTACTTTCTTTGTCGTGTCTGGACTAGTCATGCGTAGATCGCTTATGTATTTGTCTCCAGGACTTATCGAGCGTTGTGAACACTCTTCCCAAGCTGCAAAGCTCGCAGCGGATGCCATGGAACGGAGGAGACGGGCTCCGGACCGGGTTGCCGTTGCACTCCATATAGAAAGAAGTTCCAATTCCAACTCCTGCTTTTTTATTTATATAAGGACCATTAGACGATTGAACAGTGTCCACAACGAAGGCGTATCTAAGATTTCACACGTTTCAGCGTTATCTATGACCTCTACGGACTCATACTTTGCACAATCAAGGTTGCTTTGGAAGCATCCTCAACCTGAGGCAACACCTGTTGAAGTTTTTCGACGAACGATTAATCGCAAGCATGGGCTGAATCTAGGTGCTTAATTCATTTCAAGTTGTGTGTGTATGCCTGCAGGCAATTATTGATGCCTCGTTCACGTTTTTCAGCAAACTACCACGAGTTACACAAATACTCTGTGGAAGATTACACGTTCTGGCTGGACCTCTGGGAAGCATTAGGCATAATATCATCTATACCACCGAATCCTCACCAGGTCTGTCGGTAAACAACTGCTATCTTGTTTGATCACATTGCTTCAACACTACGCTAGATTATTGTACCTGGAAAGCTGCCTGAAATACCAGAATGGTTTCCAGGTGCTCGACTCAATTATGCGGAAAATCTTCTCTGGCATAACAATGACAGAGTGGCATGTACAGCCTCGGGGGAATCTGGCAAAGTTACCGACTATACCTTCCGTGAGCTACGCGAACTTGTGAAGAACATGGCTGCAGCTCTGAGGGTCAACGGGCTACAAATAGGTGATAGGGTTGCAGGTGTGTTGCTTTTATTATGTTCTGCACCTTTTTTACCCCCCTGGCTCATCTCTAAACCAGCCATTGTGACGAACTCAATCAATGCAGTAGTAATTGCACTAGCAACAGCCAGCATCGGCGCTATCTTCTCCAGTACCGCGACCGACATGGGTACGGAGGTAAGCCCGACGTGCATCTCACTTTGATACCCTCTGGACCTTATGATACAGGGTATTCTCGACAGATACCGCCAAATTCGCCCCAAATTCGTATTTGCGGAAACGGAAGTCGTATATTCTGGAAAAATTGTCGATCTTCTACCTAAAGTTTCCGATGTAATCAGTGACCTCGCGGATAATGGTCTGCAACAGGCCATCCTGCTCCCTAGTGCTCGGACAGGGTTTGAGATCCATTGCGACATAACCAAAGCGTATGTTCTGGTCCCTCTTGACCTTGAGAGATAATTGTATTGATTACGGCACAGCATGAACTTGTCGAATTTTTTGAAGACAGGTGACGAGCGTGAGCTCGCATTCGAACAGCTTCCGTTCAGCCAGCCGCTCTTCATCCTGTATAGCTCCGGAACGTCGGGACAGCCCAAATGTATCGTTCATTCTGCCGGTGTGAGACCGTGTCACATACTTCCGCAACATCTACATGCTGAAACGTGATACAGGGTGTCCTGTTGCAGAACCAGAAAGACATCCGAATTGGAATGGGTCTGGGTCAGCAAGATACCTACTTCCAATTTACAACGGTAAGTTGTAGGATAGCCTGCCTAGAGTGTTTCCCAGGGCTCACGTTTCAGATTAGACAGGATGGATGATGTGGACATACATGCTCAGTGGCCTCGCGTGTGGTGCTCGTCTTATCCTATACGATGGTTCTCCCTTCTATCCCAATGTTCGCACGTACCTCAAGTTCATCGACGATCAAGGGTTTGTTCCTTCTTTGGTGGTCTCTTCCTCCACTAACTGATCAGCAGGGTATCCCTCCTCGGTACTAGCCCTCGATTCCTGGCAGAAGTCGCGGGTCAAGGCATCAAACCTCGTACGTTCTGTGTTATCCTGGTTGTTTGTGCAGAATAGTCCTGATAAACGGTGAAACTTGAACCCTTCAGTTGAAATAGGGACTTTTGAAGCGCTTCGCGTGATGAGTGTCACAGGAGCCGTTCTGACGCCTCCCTTATTCGAATGGACGCAGAAGGCGTTCGGCGAAAACAAAATACACCTAATCTCCACTAGTGGTGGAACTGACGTATGTTCTTCGTGTGAGTCGTTATCTACTCACCTGGATTCCTGGGTATCGAGGTCTCATTATATTTATGCATCCCAATGTCAGTTGTCACAGGGGCATCTAACTTACCAGTTTACGCTGGAGGTATGTATATTGTATCTTGAGAGCTTCGACCATCTTGATCGAGGTAAAACTAACGTGTTGTGCATTAGAGATTCAGTGCAAGTCTCTGGGAATGAAAGTGGAGGTGTTTGATCCCTCGGGGGAAAATATTGAATATACAGGGAGCCCCGGTGAGCTTGTGTGTACCAGGCCTCATCCTTCGTTACCACTATACTTCTGGGGGGATTCTACCGGCAAAAAGATACGGGATGCGTACTTCAACACGTATCCTGGTAATGTCCTTTTTTTTCTAGTTTCCCTCACTAAATTCTCGCTGTCCATTGGCAGGAATTTGGAGACAAGGAGACTTTATTGTACTCAATCCTGCCACCAAAGGCCTCATGATATTGGGACGCAGGTAAAAGACTTGATGCCCAAAGCTGTGTTCTCATCATGATCTTGACACCCAAATTTCAGTGATGGTGTTTTGAATCCAAGTGGCGTCCGATTTGGATCCGGCGAAATCTATTCCGTCATGGAGAAGTTCAACGGCAGCATTGACGACTCTCTATGCGTCGGACAACGGCGACCACAAGATCCAGATGAACGTGTCCTCCTGTTCTTAAAGATGCGCCGTGGATTCCGATTGAGTCCGGACCTTCAAACTGAAATCAAGACTGAGATTCGTAAAGCGCTTAGCGCGCGGCATGTTCCTAAGTTTATCTCTGAGATAGAGGATATCCCGGTTTGTCTTTTTTCGTTCTTGTCTCATAACCTTATACGATCTCTCCTCAGTATACGGTAAACGGTAAAAAAATTGAAATCGCAGTCAAGCAAATCGTGTCAGGATCAAACCTAAAACCTAGTGGCACCGTGGCGAATCCCGACTCACTGAAGCTCTATTACAAATTCAGGGACCTAGTCTTTGATGAAATCAGAGCTGAAAAAGCTAAACTTTAATCAAATCAAACACACTCCACTCGACGGGCCTGTATTCATTCTCCATAATTTGCTCGAGACCCAATACCCAGAACATGTACGCTTGATAATCAGGATGACGATCATGATTTTCTTTTCCGCCTGAATGCGAAAGGAGAGGAATAATATGATCTCAACAGAAAGATCGAACTTTGTGGCTGTTGCCGAAGCATCTGCACAACCCTTCTCGATCTCCAGACTTCGTCGTACCCCTCTCGTATCTCAATCTCTGAATAATGATGTCCGGAATGAAAACATTTCAAATAGGACAAGTAGGGGCTTTCCTTGTCGATGCCTGGTCATGATTTCTTTCTAGAAGATTGACTTACGATAATGGCATAGTGCTAGCCGAATTAAGCCTCGCCGGCATATCACGTATTATAGCAGATTCACTGTCTCTGGCAATCGCGTTAAACTCCTAGCCTGACGGCTTCAAAGCTAGGCCTTTAATATACCTCCATTCAAATGAGGCAAGTGAGCTTTTCGCAAGGTCCAGTTGAGCGCGCCGATATATAGTTAAGATGTCTTGGGACTCGTGCTTCTACTCGAACGGCCTGCATACATGACACTTTCCCCGGTATTTCAATTGTGTGTAAATTTTCAGGCTCGAATAGAAGAATCAGACTCAGCTTCCCATAGTGCCTTTGCTTGCTGTAGTATCGCCTCTGTTGATGTGTCTTCAGTCGCTCTATAAGATCCCTTGCTAACAATTTATAGCGCTTCTTATATGGGACCATGTTTCAACATTCAGCGCCGAGTTTCTGAGATTTCGAATACCATTCCTTGCGTCATGGTCTATGTCACCTCGTGTATGTCTAAATCTTTTAGAATACGTGCACTTACCACCTCGTCAGGGGTTTGTTTACAGCCGTCAAATGGGGTTTTCTCAGGTTTTCTCCCGTCTGACTTCCGATTTCAGCTGCGACATCGCCATTAGGCTCCACATATTTCCCGTGATAGTATCATGTTTGGACGAATGCTTCTGCAATCTTCATCTCTTTAACTACCATTAATACTTCGACCAAGCAAGTGTTTTCATCTTTGTGGGTTTATGCTCTCTAAGGCGACTCGCTGCATTTATTTTCTTACTGTGCCTTCCTTCTATCATAGCACCGATTGTATGTGCAACCTCAAATTCGGGGAGTGATCCATATTCTCATCCACAAGGATCAGTACTCTTATGCTCACCAGTTGTCCTCAGCAGTCGACCGATATGGATGCCAGTTGACTTGCCTTGCGTCGCAGTCAACACATGACAAACGCGTGAGTCTTGATACGAATAAGCGTCTTTCCATTAAGCCACGCCGTATAGGAGCACTCATCAGAAGTTGAAATTTACATGCTGAGACAGTTAGAATCTCTGGTATCGTCGCAGATATCCTTTCGGAGACTATTGTAATTATCGTGACCATTCGGAAGATATTTCGTCTCCGGAGCAACACCAACTTGGCTGTTTCCAAGAAACCCGGAGTGGGATGCTTGCTTCTCATAGATGATGCTTTCTGTTTCTGATGCAACTGCCTTTGACAGTCAATGTTATATATCTCAGGAACGGTATATTTTTCATAAGTGGCTGTCATGATCTCTCCCTGACTTGATTGACTCTGGGTTCCAATCAAGTGCTCTCCTCATCCTTTCGCTTGCAGGCCTGCTTGTTCTTATCGTAAGTCCCCCGGTTCCAATCTCACCTGCTACTGGGTCCTGACTCAGTGGCTACATCAGTTTGATCATGTTATACGTAGAGATTTGGTAGTCCCACCTGCCATGCACTTTGACTGTTAGGTCGTACCCTATACAGTCCAGTGTGTGTTATTATGATTTAGCTACCTCTTATGCTTCGTGCAATGACTACAACATACTGGTTTCGCAACAATTATCATCTGCAGATTCCTGCTCATGCTTCGATCCATCTACTTCTACGACAGCGAAGAAGTGGATCCGCCACTTAGATCACTTCATTTCGCTTCCAGGGTCATTGGACCGCTTGGTGCGACTTTAAACATGACGACGACGACAAGTCTTTTCGACAACAAGAGAGAATAGCGACAGTATCACATACTCTAAAGAACCATTTTCCGCAGAGAAAACCCTGGAGAAAGGCAAAGCGAAAATATTCGAGGAAGGCATCATAGTTTATGAACGAGGAGAGGGTGACCATCACTTCCTTTAAGTATCCTTGTTGATCGGTCCTAATGCTGTTGCGTACTGGCATAATCTTTCTGTTGTGCCTCAAAATTACTACGGGCCTTTTCGGATTGGAGTTGGGCTTATGGCTAACCCGGGTTTAAGTCGGGTTAAGAACAAATATGTAGTGGGTTTACCATCGTCACTCTAGCCCAGTGACTGGGTTTGGGAGCACTAGTAACACTATAGTCACAGTTAGTCACTAATGGATCAATCTTATCTCTACTCCTGTCTTTCAACTAAGTACAATCGTTTGGACTACCATGGCCTCTCTAGACCAAAGCCACACTTCAGGCTTGCTGGAGTCAATATGTTCCTTGTCTGGAGCATCCTTCCTTTATGGCAGAGTGAGCCGTAATGAGCCGAGAACGTTCAGCATTGACAAAGGTGAGATAAGAAATGTTAGATTAGATCATATTTACGATCGGTGTTACATGACCGTGACAACAAAGTTCAACCAAATGCTTGCCTACCCACAACCCGAACTTTGTGTCGGGTTTTCACTAACCCGCCTTAAACCCGGGTTAGCCATAAGCCCAACTCCAATCCGAAAAGGCCCTACGTGTTGGGGTCCGCGACAGTCAAATTTGTTCCCTACTGTCGCAATCATTTCCCCAAAGGATCAATTCAACCTGGGTCACACCACGACGCGCTTGAACCCCAAGTCATTTACATCCTTTAGAGGATTTCTATGTCCTGCGACAAAAAATTCTTTAGCTAAAAGCACCACAACGATTATCTCCCACTCAGATTTGACAGACTCACATATATAACATGTACTCAATGAAGAGTTAGTTCACCGTAGATTCCAACAAACTCTCCAACCTTACCATGTCCAAATTCCCTCAAATGCCCAGACCCTGGAAAGCCCGGAAAAATCACGCTTCCGCGCCTTGTTCCGATAAACGGATGCCAAGCGCCGGTGAAACTAGATTCGAAAGGTATACTTATGGGTTGGACCTGGGCATGTACCTTTCAAATGCGTATGATAAGCAAAGTTCAACTACTGGATCCGATCTGTGTCCCATCTGTCATCCTTCGCCCCAGATTCCTTCCTGCCCCTGAAATGCGTTATGCATAATCTCGATGCGATATGTACCAACCCTGTAAAATATAAAGTTCCTACATTGCCTTCTCATAAGTAGGATCTAGCATAAGTGATTAAAGTTTCCAACAATAGATATTCAGATAGTGTGTATCAATGTGCCAGGCACTGGAGGCCCATTCTAAGAGACGCAATCGCTGCCCGGTGCTGGCTGACCGCGAGCACTATGAAACAATGCCAGATGCAATGCGAGCCTGCAGAAGGTCAATAAATGAGTACACGATATTGACACGAAAACTTACCACCGCCGATACAATCGAGTTTGTGCTGAATGTGTCGGGGAAGGATACGTTCCGGAAAGTGCATCACGTAAAACACGAGGCCGACAAGGTAAGAGACAAGCGAGGGTACAACAGGTCCTACATAGGCGAGAAAGAATCGGCAAGTGTTATGATAATGAATGTCTTGCAGCTACGAACCAATGTACAAGAACATCTCCTGCCATGAGTGGATGACAGCGAGTCCTGCAAGAGGCGCGATGGCAGAGAACGCAAGACTTAGGAAAAACAGAACGCGCAAGTTCTTAACGAGATGCATAAGCACAAGAACTAGGTTGCCAAAAGTAAGACGACCGTACCCGGTATTCGTGTTTGTTGAACCAATCCATGAAGGGAAAAACGTTGCCCGCAAGTCCCGTGAGGAAACAGAATGTTAAGAAGACTTGACCCAGCACTGGATAGCACGTGTAACCATAGTAAACAACGGTGCCTACGCTTGCGCTGATCAACCTGTTGAATTGTAAGTTACGGCTGTAACACGGACAAAACAGGCGTTTTACCAGCCGATGCCAACGTAATCAATGCGGGCACAGAGGTCCATGCTTTTACCATGCGCACATCCAGACATAGTGTGCCACAAGGCACTCGCGAAAAGGCAAAGGAGGGCGAAGAACATGAACAGCCGCTCTGGTATGTCAACGACTGAGTTCGGATTAATGAATGGGATAGAGTTTAAACCCCATAGCAAGAAGGGAATGAGGTGAGTATGGATATTTACTAGAGAGCGTGTTAGCGAATAGAAGATGTAGTAAACGGAAAACTGACGTGTTTCGTTATGAAGAGCAAACAGTGACAAAAGTATCATGGGCCACTTTTCTAAGGGTATAAATCTAAAGAATGAATACATGAATAACAGAGAAGAGGAAAACTCACCGGTAGCCGTAAGTTACGAAGGGGTTATTCTGCCATTGCTCAGGTAGCTCTGAGTATTGAAGCAAGCGAACCCCTTGGAGTGAATGTTTGACAGCGTTAGCGACATCATTAGCGGCTTTGTGGATCATATCCTCCGTCTCTTCAACCAGCTCTTTCGGACTAGCGCTTAAAATATCTGTGACAAGTTCTGAAGACAACAGCACTTCGAGCAAGTCAGAGATCAATGCACTGGATGCGACAGTGGCTATTTCGAACCGCGAAGGAAGCTCCAGGGACGCAAGGTGAGAGTGTAGGCTGTCTAGGTGGCTAGATAGGGTTGGAATATATTGTAAAGGTTGCTTGAAATCTAGATCGTTCAATCGAATTCGAACATCATCCAGCTTGTGTCTCATGTTAGTGATGCGGGCGCGGACATCAGGCATGTCTGGTAGGTGGGGCATTTCTGGAAGATGAGAGCGCATTTCATTAATGCGCGAGGCGTCTAGAAGGTCGGGAATATGTGATTTAAAGACTTCCACTGACAATTCTGCAAAATGTAGTTCCGGAAGATGGGAACATACATCTGCACGGATTCCCTCAAGCATCTCCAAGGCCGTCCTAGCCCATTGCCTGGCATCCTCAATAGTTAGTTCCCCCATTGCCTTCCATGTCTCAAAATCTGGCGACTCAAAGTTCGACAGTCGTTGCTCGAGTTCTGCGAGATATGAAAGGACAAGGAATCGTAGGGAAGCTAGGGTCTGTGTCGGGGATGCCAGTGAGAGATCCAGAGCCTCGAAAGACAGAGGCATCTGCTGGCATATTTGCAACTTCGCTGGCGACCTTGATACGGGGCTTGACAAACGACGACGACGTTTCAAGTAGATGTGAGATTGGGTATCTAGAGCAGTTGCCGGTGAGGGGCTCATCGTGGAGAAAGAATGAGAAAAAAGAGGAAGACAAAAATATCACAGAGCGCTGAGGAGCAGGCAGTTTGATTGTTTAAGCTTGTGATAGTTTGACGGACATCACGGAACAGTGCAACAAAATCTTTCCAGATACTTCCACTCATCCTTTGGTTAGCTGACTAAGCACTGGCAATTCCACAGACTGAGCTTATAATCCGAATAATGACTCTATAACACAGCTCAACGCAATAACCCTTCTAGAAATGACTGTAACTATTCCTAAGATTTTTGTCGTCGGTCTTGGAAACCTTCCTTATCCACTGACTCGGCACAGGTACATTTCCCCTCGTATGTTTTGATATTTTCTCCTCATGCACGTTCCAAGTGTTGGTCAACTGATTATCGACTCGCTCGCTACTCGTCTTGGAATTATTTTATCTGCGCATCGGACTGGTTTCTCGGGGCAAGGAAATGTCTTCGTTGGAGGAACGATGGTTTCTCTCCACCTATTCAAGTCTAGTATGCTTCCTACATCTACTATTCTTGATAGGTGCTCATCGACATTTACAGAATCGCTTATGAACGTCTCTGGACCTTCTATCGCTTCTGCCTGTCGCAACGCTGTCCAATCACCAAGGTCTATGATCGTCATTTCAGACTCCCTATCGCACAAGGCCGAAACTATGCACGCCAGATTAGGGGGCTCAGCCAATGGCCACAATGGCCTAAAGAGCATCATCTCTGCATTAGGAAACGACATGAACTTTCATCGGTTCCGCATCGGCATAGGACGCGACGACACCGACGCAGCCGTATATGTCATGAATAAATTATCCTCGCACGAACGCCACTTCTGGGCGAATGAAGGGCTCGACCTTATCCTTTCTGAAATCGAGAAAGTTGCGCTCAAAGGCTAAATGTGGTGTCTGTTGGCACGCGAGTACCTCAAGTCCAAATTAAAAACTTCGTCCTTGGTTTAACCGCAAGATCTTTCGAGATACCTTCTGTCGTTGCTTTTGCCTGACCATCTGTCCAGCGCATATGATACTGCTCATTTGGGCGGGACATTTGTTCCACTTGTGGCTGAAAACACTTGACACTACTTTGGAACAACCTTCTTTCCTCGCCATATTTCCCCACTTGGAGAACTTCGTACATGATAGCTCTCTCACAGGTATATTTCTGGTCCACCGAGCACATGTAGATAACCTTGAAATAATACGCAAAGTGATCACGAGATACCGGACATTGACTTCGAAACCGTGCCGCCCTCCGGGCCACATTGCTTTTCTTCTGTCCCAGGTGGCTGACTTATAGGCTCACTATGCACTCGCTGAAACATGAGTTAAAATTCGGCTCAGTTGACGTCTTCCATGTGCTTCTCGCCGGCGGTTCTTTCGAACACATTAATAAGGGGCTGACGAGAAGAGACACAATTTCGGCCCCTACTCGCTATGCTCTTCCCTCGCACTTCGGCAATATTAGCGTTCTCTGTAGCGTTGTGGGCTTCAGCTCAACCTTCGCCCGATGTTCAAAGAAGAATTTCGGCAGCTATTCAAGCCGCTGCCAACGAATCTAATCCTAATTACACCGCATTCGTTAACCCTTTCATTGGGACAGGTCAGCAGTTACCTTGAATTTTCCTGGCTCGCTCGAGTTAAATTTGAATTGGCATTCAGACAATGAAGGAGATGTGTGGTATGTTATTCCCCTGAACTTGTTTGACGGGATGAGGAGGTTCACTATCATTTAGTCCTGGGGCGTCTCTGCCGTTTGGAATGGTGAGAATCTTGTCGAAGTTTCCGATTGTTATAGAACCGAATTATTTAGGTGAAATTCTCAACGGACCTTACTGGATATGCGCCTGCGGGTATTTTTTCCCTTTTGCGACCCCTTTCAAAGGACTCAAGATTGCATAGGATATGTTGTTGATCCAACGCAGTTCATCCGTGGCATCAGCCCTCTTCATGATAGTGGCACTGGATCTTCGCTTGGTGAGTACTGCATGGATACATTTACGACCGATTATCATCAAGTACTCTAGGCACATATGGAAACTTTGAAGTAATGCCCGTCCTATGTCCTCACGGGTTTGACACGTGTACAACAAGACTTGCTGCCCGACAACGACTTCGCAAACTCAACACAGACGGTGAGAAGCATCTCGGTAATAGAAACCGTTTGATAATCTGTCTTCATCGACAGATGCATCTCCGGGGTACTTTGCACAAACGCTGGACAACGACATCTTGATGGAGGCGACACCCACGCGGCGTGCCGGGTTGGAGAGATTCACTTTCCCAGTTGGCTCTAAGCCGTACTTCGTTCTTGACCTTGCGAACGACCTTCCTGTGTCTTTTGCTGGCGGCGTCATGGATATCGACCCGAACAAGGGGAGAATCACCATTGGTGGACGATGGGGATCAAGGTACGTCATTATGCGTCAAATGACTTTCATCTTTTGTGAGAGTTCGTGTAACAGTTTCGGCCCCGGGAGGTTCACATACCAGGCCTTCGCGTGCTACGACCTTTTGAACGGAGGTCAACAGAAACTAGATGAATATGGTGTATGGACAGGAGACAAGTATGGACAATTTCGTAGTTGGATTACGCCACACAACTTAACACTGGTGACAACAGTTTCGGTTTGGACGCAAAAGGGCTCGGTCAGACTCACCTCAATCTTAGTATCAACCTTATTGGCGGCGTCTATCAATCAGGCGCTCTTTTCTCTTACAACGTCGACCAGTCTACAAAGCCGGAGATTATCCTCCGCGTAGGAGTTTCCTTTGTATCTTCTGACCAGGCATGCGCCAATGCGGAGAATGAAGTTGGAGATGCGACGTTCGAACAGATTCAGGCTAATGCAAAGACACAGTGGCAAGAGATGCTCAGTAAAGTTGAAATCGATATCGCGAATACGCCGGAGAACATCACAGAGTTGCTGTATTCGTCGCTCTATCGCGCATCGTTGACTCCGGCATGTGTTGTGCCTTGAATCAGAAGCGTAGCTGATTTTTCATGTATAGAACAATGCTACTGGAGAAACGCAAGGTGTATTCGAAAACACCACCTCGTTTTACTTTGATTCTTTGTACTGCAGGTGTGTGTCCCTGCCGTCCTGACATATCAACTAGCATTTATCAAATTCTCCTTGTTGCCAGTTGGGACACAGTGAATCTTTTTCCCTCAAGTCCTATATTCATTGTACTAAAAATAACTTTGTAGTTCAGAACTTTCTACCCATTGATGGCCCTTCACTCACCCGTTGAGTATGCGCAAATTGTCGACAGCTATATCGATGGTTGGCGGAAGAACGGATGGATGCCGGAATGCCGCGCCAATAACTTGCCAGGCTGGACTCAGGGAGGTCCGTATCTCATAACTTGTGCCGAGACCATTTCTGAGAGATGTTCAGGCTCTAGTGGCGATATCATTGTCTCTCACTTTGCTGTAAACTATCACAACGAAGCACAGCGTTTAGGCATTGATTTGGACGAACTGTATTCCGCGTTGTTGACCGACGGCGATCTCAATCCACCTGAATGGAATATCGAAGGGAGACAAGTCAATGTTTACAAGTGAATTCTCTGTGTCATGTACTACGAAACGAACCATTGACACGGTCGTACAGGCAATTCGGTTATGTTCCATTTGGAGTCCTTGATGTGTCCAGCACGGGTCGACAAACGAGAGAGGGAAGTCGAACGCTCGAAGTGAATACATGCAGCTTTGATATCGGTTTAAGTTTCTGAGACTCTTAACAGTATGCTTTCGAAGATTTTGGCATCCGTCAAGTGGCTCAACTCCTTGGAAAGACCGATGATATGGAGAGGTACACCAATCGTTCTCTGGTACGCTTATTCTACGATTTTTAAGGTTCATTGACGAATTTCGTGCCTAGTTTTATCGAAATGTTTGGGACCCCAGTGTCGAGAGTGACGGTTTCAAAGGTACTTCCGTGGATCTGACATGGCCAATCATTAAATGTTCCCGATAGGCTTCATGCAGAAACGGTTTTCAAATGGCTCATTTGCATTTACCGATCCCGTTGATTGTTCACCCAATGATAAGAATTCATCGCGAGCTTGCTCTCTGCAGAGTAATAACATAGTTGGATTCTACGAGTCATCTTCTTGGGAATACAGCTGGTATGTACATCCATAGACTCATAATTCCTGCTGATGTTTCAACTTGGCGAAGGTTCGCTCCTCACGACACTGCACACTTAATTGATTTGATGGGGGGTAACGTGGGTAGAGTCTATAGTACTCGTACGACATCTTTTAAAATGTCTACAGGACACTTTCGTAAAGCGCCTCGAACATTTCTTCAATGTAGGTGATCACAAACATAATAACTCAACCTCGAGACTGATAACGTCAGTCTGGATATTATCTTGCTGGAAATGAACCGTCTTTCCAAGTTAGTACCATCCCTTTGGTTTCTGGAATTCATCTTGAACACTCTATCGCCATGCAGACGCCGATTGGATATCATTATGCCAACCACCCCGCTTTATCAGTTGATCGTGTCCGAGACGTTGTTTTCAAAAACTTTGATATAAGTCAGTATCTCTTTCGTAACATTGTATGTCATTGCTCACGAGCATAGCTGCTGCTGGACTTCCTGGAAATGACGATCAAGCTGCTATGGCATCTCTTCTCACTTTCCATCTTCTTGGACTTTATCCAGGTGACTACACAATCTCGAAATTCGTGCGTCCCTCATACTCATTGCTGCTAGTTCCTTCGACTACAGAATTCCTCGTCCTTTCCCCCTTCGTTCCCAAGTATACAATCCACAATTCCTTCCTCAATGTCAGTACCACTATCACCACGCTGAATTATGACGCCGAGTCTGTGCAAAGAACCATTCCTTCTGGCACAGCCGCGTATGTTCAGAACATAACCATTAATGGCATGCCCGCGGCATCTCGCTGCCACTTTGATTTCTACGATACTTTCCGCGTTGGCGGAGATATTGTCATCACGCTGACTGCGGATAAGGCTGCCGCAGATGACTGTCTTAGTGATCTGCCGGCAAGCTTGTCCACCGGCGGATTCTCACAAGCACGTTAAGCAAATAAAATGAAAGAGGTAGTGTAGTCAGTTTACGAAATCGTACTACAAACAAAGTCCAGGGTTAGTACATACATACAAAAACCATATATCCCGAAATGGTATTTGAAATATCAAGTCGTTTGTTTCATCGGTATCATAAGAAGGTGTCGCTTTGAATAACAGAGAATACGAAATGACAAGACTGCGTCATGACTTTGAAACCGGAAGGTCAATGACGAGTTTGTTCTGGCCAACAAGATATGTGCGGTTTCTCAAATTGAGCCTGCAGAAGAGTCAAAGTTAACAATTGGATACCATGTTTTCGCCACTTACTGATCAAGCTTGTTGGTCAATGCCGTTTTCCTTGCTTTTGCTTTTTCAGGACCAAGCACGATGGTCAATTTCATCTTGTTCGCAAGGAGACAGAGGGTGATAGCAGTTTGAGCATCATTGCCGAACTGCACACCTTGCGCTGCTGATAAATTCAACTCAGAGAAAGGTTCTTCTTTTCCTTCGGATGCTAGAACAAAACATGTCCAACTCAAAAAAATATCGCAGAATCGGGAACAAAATTCGTACCAATCTCACACCACAGCTTGGCCTTTGCTCTTAGACCTTCCAGTTTCTCCTCTTTTCCTTTGATATCAGCCAAAATACTTTCTCTGGAGGCTGGAGATTTTGACCATGTCAGATCACTTTGCAGTTTGGGGATTACGTTTTCGAGTTTGATAATCTCCATCCTCAACTCGAGTGACTTGTCAAGGCGTTCAGCATGCTTTTCCGGAAATGGGTCCACAATATGTGTAGAAGCTTTGACAGATTTCGGGTTCTCAACCGAAGTAACAGCTGTCTTTTCCTCTCCTAAAGTCGTTTCCTGAGGAGTTGAAGTCGACAACGCAGGCATTTCTGTAGCATTTTCGCCATCAGTGAGGTCAACCTGTAGGATATCCGAGGATGTTGTGCCCGTCTGTTCGGCCGAGGACTCTCGATTAGTGACTACTGGCGGGGTAATTGAAGAGTGGGAAGTTGCGTCCTCTAGTGGAGGTGTTGAACGCTCAGGTCCTGGTTTAGTATCTGAGGAAGACGTCGTGCTCTCTTGCTGAACGGTCGTCATCATGGATGTCGTATTTTCTGGTTGAATAGATAGCGACCCATCCGTAGTTTCTTCTGAGGTAGGTGCCGGAGTCAGTATCACCTCCGGCATTGCAGCAGAGGCCTGTTGTCCACTCTCCTGAGAGGCATCGATAATAAATCCATCCTCATCTCCTTGCCTATTCGTTATGTCACCCCAGATATCCATGTTTCCGCTCTTATTCAATAAGCCTTTAGCTTCGACACCACCTTGTCTGATTACATCGGTCCAGATATCCAGGTTTCCATCGCATGGAACCCTGTCGCCATCAGTTGTAGCGGGGCCAAAGCTATCCAGCTCCAACAAGAGGTTTGTGCAATTGTTATCAAGAGAGCTGGCAGGCGGAGGCGCGCTTACAAAATTGCAAGTGGCTGTTGGTGCATCGTCCAGGAGGGTATGCGGCTGTTCTGCATGAGGATCGAGTTCAGGCGTCTCAAGTTGCTGTGTGTCGCCCAATGGAACGTCCGCAGGTTGTGGCTCAGCTGCTAGAGATGTACTTGCCGCTGGCTGGTCACCGGATAAAGAGACTTGTTGTTCGAGATGCAAAGGGCTCGTAGATTCATCCTGGAATAGTGGTTTAGCTTGGGTTTCACGCCAACTGATGTTCTCCCAGTCTGCGTCATCATCAGGTATATGCGGGAGGCTGGCTGACGGAGGCAGAACTTCGCGAGGCCCGTCAGCATTGAGTCGTACCGGGTATGTGGTATCTGAAGGCGTGGGGGGTAAGTTGATGGGTAGTGGTCGAGGTGTATCTTCGTCCTTATGGTTTTCCAGTACAACCTCCCGTGCAATGTCCTCATCCTCGATGTTTGGCAAATTTGGTAGATCGGCTTCACTTAGTATGGGAGTGGATGTTTCTGAAACAGAAGAAGACCGGTTGCCTTCATCAGGGTCGTAAGGCTCTGATTCCGTCTGGACAGTTGGACGGCGGTCGCGTGTGAGACCGGTCAAGTTGGAGTAGTCTGAACCTGGGCTTCGGACGCTCAGGTCAGTGTCGGTTTCGGACACGTTATCTGGAAAAGAGCCCGGGACTGGGCGCTTGCGTGGAACGGGTATTCTAGGCTGTGTAGTGACTGTGGCTATAGACGGGGAAGGAGGCAACGAGGTCGTGATTGAAGGTGCCTGAGACGGCGAGAAGCGCACGGTGCGAGGACGATCGAAGTAAGGGACTGAGGGTGCCGAATGGGCGAGTATATAGAGATCTCGACGCAAATGTCTCCATAAGCGCCTCAAACCGGTATCAGCCCAGATTCTGGGCGCAATGTCCGCAAGTATGATGCCCATCCCCGTGAACAAGAAAGTCAGGACGAGCCGTGTTAGGCTTTCCATGAAGAGAAAGTCAATGAAGACGCGGACACCATAAGCAATGAATGGATCAAACGAGTGAGGAGACTTCTTGATGAAATGCTGGACAACGACTCCCTCCCATAACCCAACGAGTGAGCCTGTGAGTCTGTGGTTCTCATAGCCTACCAAGTCAATAACGATGCGAACGCCGAGACCAGCGACGATGGCAAGAATGTGGTCCATGAAGGTAGAAGCCTGGACATTGATCCTGAAGACAGGCGCGCGCGATGATATGTATGAGGAAACGATACTCATCTCGCGCCTGATGGTGGTAAAAACAAAGGCTTAATGTCCAAATTTGTTTGTCCCGCGTTCAAATAATTGTTTGCTATGTAACCCTCGTTTCTTCTCAACTCGATACGCGCTCTAGGCCCTGCCTGGAATTTTCTACAACTACAATAAGTACATTCTTAATTTTGAACATTCCTTAGTTGACTCCGCGTTCCGTCTCTGGTTCCCGATCGGTCTGTTTAGCGCGCAGAACTGGTCAGGACGCTGACAATGTCAGAACACTCATACTGTACTCATGATCTCCGCTCGAGCTGCCATATAAGTATGCATTGAACAATTGAACAAAAAACTTCACAACACATAACAATCAGTAGAATAATTACATAATCATAGATAGGTTTCTGCTAGGGTTTTGCCTCGCCGTTATCAAATACAATTTTAGCTTCATTGTCGCATTCTTTACATCTTCAATTCATCAGGCTTGGACCCTTGATAGTGAATCTGCGTCTCGCGCTTGCGCCCCGGCCTGCCATTGTGATGAAGCTCTTTCGAGCTCTGGCCAGAGCCTGGATGTCCGAGACCAGCATGAACACTGGAAGATGTAGCGCCGCTCAGCGTGTCTCGAGCATTTATGCGGTCGGGATCAAGGCCGCTAGAAGCCTCTTTATCAACTACAATGTCTGTAATGATGGGCGCTTCCTGAGACGTCTGGCCTATATCGGTAACATAAGCCCTCTTAATAGAAACTAGGATGGGATTGTCGTACCTCCTGCCTGGCCTTGCCATATACCTTGACTTGACTGTTTGTTTGCTTCAGCGGCTGCCCGTTCGGCAGCGAGGATGTCGTGAGTACCAGACATTGTGTGCGATGTGCGATGTCTTTTGAAATGATTTGACGCAATATATACCCCTCTGAAACTCATACGTCATTCGTTTGCTCAGTGTGGCGCACCGCTAACAAGGTTCACGTGCATTGCGGCCTCGCTGAGAATCCGAACAACCATTTTGTCTCTGAAGCGCTAATATCCTACTCGATACAAACTCGATACATCCTTAGTCTGTTGGAACTGGACACAGTAGCAGCAAGATCCCAGGCCCAGACAGACACGTGTGAAGTCTAGGTAGATGTATTTAGTATTTAGGATGCATGTGAACAGATCACAAAACTCCTCCTTACCACAGGCACAATTTCTACTCCTAGAGGAGAAGTGAGCAGTCATGATGAGGTCGAAAGGAAGAGGGAGCAGAAGGGGAAGTAGGAATAGAACAGCAGGAGTAGAAGATAGAACAAGAGAGCGTACTAGCGGGTGTTGAACGTTGATTTCTTACCATGCACAATACATATTACCTCTATGTTACTCCCATCACTTCCATATCCACTGCAATCCCCATTACTGCTGTACCTATGCATCTAGTTCTCACATTCCAGCTCTCATAGGTCCTCTTAGCTCGATTTGAACTCACTGCAGGCGCCACTCGTGGTAGAGCCATGACTAGATTTTTTGCTTGCTCCACCCCTGCTGCCCTACCAGCATCCTCTGCATTCACCTCATCAGCTTCGGTTGCTGTTTACAACATCACACCCTCTTCTGGAATTGTGACTGCTCTGTAGAGAAATCACAGCTCCTCTCTCTTATTTTCTACCTTTGCAAAACATCCACTATAATCTGTTTTTAACAGTTTTCTCAAGTATTCTGTGCCAACTCCTGAATTGATGGACAAGTGATGGATTAAATCACCACTGCACTTATAACAAACTGAGGTACAATCAAGGTAATCGATTCAGGTTGCTCTCTATCACAACAATAGTACAGGCTGTTTCTCTGTCGTATAGGTTCTTTCTCTGTCCCAGTCTCGCAGTGTTAAGACCGGAAGGATCATCCTGTAATCGCTATTAACTTTATCTTTGGGGGGTTTCGACAGGTTTCGACATGCCGTCACTACCGTTACGCACGAAAATCAAATTGCCGAGAACCTTTCTGCCCCGTTTTTCCACATGACGATAATCCGACCAGGCCGGACGACGAAGGAAGTAGATATGTTCATACATAAATCCTGACAAGGGACGAAAGACAACACTATAAATGATCACGATCCATTCAAGTTCGGGGTCCATCAGCTTCCTCTCTTCTTTACCATGTTCAAAACCAGTTTCCTGGCCATCTCCCTCATCGTTGTACTCACTGGCTCATATACCCTTGCGGCGCCCGGCAAAAAAACATGCCCTACCCAGACAATTTACCACTGTGAGTGTTATGACATCTGAATAAATGCCAATCGCTCAGGTCGAGATACTTTCCAGGTGCTAACGGAGTCGTACGTATGGTTCACTCTACAATTTGACCTATGTTCATCGCAATTATATAGGATGAATGTAGTAACAATCTTTGATTATCGGTTCTGGTGTTGATGCTTCTTCCCCCCTTTTTCCCACTAGGCCCCCAAACTGGAAACTGGACTTGCTGTGGACCAATTCTAGCGGATGTTGGCGGGACGTGAGTTATATCCTTCCTTGCATCAATCATTCAAGTTGAGAATTTCAAATCGGTTCTAGTTGCCGCCAACTAGGTGAGGACCAGGTCTGCGCCTTGTAGTGCGAGAACACTTGCAAATATATATGTCCCACGGTGACGTGGTAGATAGTTTAAATCGATACAAGACCTGCATGCCAACAAAATTCTAGAATTACTCCGTGGCTTGAATCCGATCGCGCTCTTTGCATCGATGACGTTGCAAATTGATGCAAGGCTCGCTTGCGCTTACCAATGGGCTGGAACCTAAGTATGTCTTCCTCGAGATAACCGCACGCGTGTGTGAAGCCAAGGCCTCGATTCCGGCTTGATATATAAAGCGACCCTCGAAATCGTGTTCCGCTGTCGTCGCAAGTCTGTTACTCCAACCGGCGTCTGGTCTCGCAAACGACGATCGCGTCCTCCGATGCGTCGGCCTCTCGTTGTGCGGCACGCTTTGCATTCGGTGACGTCGCAGGATGTGGGGGCTTTTCTGCGCAGCGCGGGGGATCGACGAAACGCGTTGAAACGGAAAGAGTCCCGGGTCTTAGCTATACAGGCCATTTGACGCGGCTGTACCTGTACATGTGGTCGTGTTCGTGGTCGTCCTTTCGCTTCGATCAGGAGCTCTTTGACTTGGCATATATCGCCTACCGCCATATCGCGGTCCCAGGTCGACACATGGGCGCGTCCTTGGTGCATCGAAGCAAAAGTGGGAGCGTCGTAAGGGATGTACATGTCAGGTCAGCTCGCGTGTCCATGTCATTTTCCATTCAATGGTCAAAGTATCAAAAAACGCTGAAATACGAATTCGAACCCCGAGGTTTGGTTCGTACTGAAGAAAGAAGTCGAGCCCACTGTCACAAACCACGCCTCGTACTTACGCCACTCCACGACCTGCTACGGAACAGCCTGATACCTCCCTCTCGCATTCCCAAATATCTAACGTTAACGTACGGCGGACACCTAAGAAGAACGACGCAACTGCTCTCGTGATCAGCGCCGTGCTGCAGGGCTTCCGCGCCATCGACACGGTATTCCACCTTGTGTGCTTTCATTTAACAGGATTGATTGATAGCGTGTCACACATACGCGTTGCCCGCGTCGTTGATGTCGACGAGTGGCTAATCGAGCCTGAGGGGACGTGATCAGCAAAGCGAAACCTCGTCGGGGAGTGAGGCGCTCCAAGCCTGCGGAACAAACTCGGCGTTGCGCGGGAAGACCTCTTCGTCCGAGGTTTCACTTTCGCGTGCGGGGAGAGGACGCGACGTACAACAACCAGATACGCGCCTTCCCCAATCCAACGCTCCCTCACGAACGCAAACCTGCAGAGTTCGTATGTACGTCGACAGCTACTTACCTCTGCACACGCCCGCTCGCGACCGGTGTGAGTGAAGCGGTAGTGGCCGACGTCATGTACCGGTGCGTCTTGTTCTCGCGCCTGTACGCCCGAACAGGCCATTTTCGAGCTTGCCCAGCACGAGCGGATGCCGGCACGACGGACGCCCGCGCTCGACGTTCCAAAGTTCGGCGAGGAGTCAAACGCGCATCTTAGTAGCAGTAGGATAAAGTGTATTAATTAGATGTATCAAATATATCAACACAACCACCGCTCTCATTCCTCCAAGGGCATCGTAGTCTATCACGGAACCACATCAGCACACGCTTGAGGCACCAGAGCACACCTACACTTACCTTCAACGGCAACATCATCGCCTTTGCCTCCTCAGGCGGTATCTGCGGCTTGCGACAATCCTGCAACCAATGGTGGCCTCCACAGTTCGGGCACCCCGTCTGCGGCGGCATATCCACGAACACATCCCTCGTCTTCGGACACATCGCCATCGGCGCATGCGCGCGGTGACACTTGCCGCACACCGGGAGCAAGCGCCTCGACATGATCGTCGGCGGCGGTTTCCCGTCCTGCGCCGCGCACTGGCCGTCGGGCGCGTGCCGCGTGCCGCACGCGGAGCAGTAGTGCGGGAGCTTGCGTGCGGGGACGTTAAGGAGCTTGTGCACGACGGGGAGCGGCGGCTGTGTGGTGAGCGGGGGCAGCGTGCGTGGGACGCCGCCCCCGAAGTGGGAGGTGTATAACCGCTCGAGGAGGACGGCGAGGCGGATGTCGCGCGCGGTTACGCCGGGTGCGCGGAGGGGCGCCGCGGCCCAGTTGCATCGCATGGCGGTGTGCGTGGTGAGTGTGACGCTGATGCGGGTTTGTCCCGCGCATGTCATGTTTACGGCGTGTGGGTGGTGCTGTGCGCAGGAAGGGGTTAGTGGACGGCTGCAAGGCAAATTAATCGCCGCGTGGACGTGGGCGTACGTTTTCTTGGGTTGCGATCTGGTCGAGGTGGTTGAGGAAGCTGATGCCGTCGTTCCAGTCGCGGAGGATGAAGACCCTGTCGGCGAGGGCGTGGCTGACGAGGTGGGGCACCGTCGGGGGCACGCGCAGGTGCAGCTGCCAGCCGCGCTGGTAGAGCGGCTGGATGTAGCTGTGGTAGTGGTGCGGCACGAACCACTCGGAGATTTTGTTTCCCTCGGGAGCGGGGAGTGTCAGCGGGAGCAGGTGGCCCTCTGGCGGGGCGTTAGCGAGTGCGTGCTAGCGATGGAGAGGGAGACGAACTGGGCGCATTGGGTCGCTTGGCCGCAGGTTCTTCCTCCGCCTCGACGACAGCAGACAGCTCTTCTTCCTCCGCCTCGACGACGGCAGACAAGTTTTCCTCCTCCGCCTCAACGCCAACAGACGGCTCTTCCACCACCTCGACAACCATAGCTTGGCTCACCTCGCCCCTCGAACTCTCTCCCACCGACTCGACAGCAACAGACGAGTTGAACCGAACGATCCCGGTGCGTCTGCGGCTACAGCCAGGGGACCCTGCGAACACCGCGCGTCGGGATACCGCGCTGGCGCTGGTGCCGGCGCGGTGGATGAGGGCGCGGAAGATCATAATTTTCGAGAAAATAAATATCGACATACAAATCGGGTTTTGTATGCACGGCGGTATTGCCAAGCAGCTGCAGGGTCTCCTCGTGAGCGCGCAGCCCTCGCGCGCGCGAAAAATCGTGATGTGTGATGTGTGATGTATGATTCGAATAAGACTTGTAGAGTGAGCGCTAGTGAGCTGAGCTCTGGCGAGCACGGAAACTCAGAGTCAAGTTCCAAAGATGTGTTTCGTAAATCGAGTGAGCTCGGAGCGAGATCGCGAATTGATATTGATTGTGCGGGGCTCGGCCTCGGCTCGCCAGCGAGGAAACCTCTCGAGCTGAGCTCGGAGTATGTAGAGTACGATACATGACTTTACCCCCACAGAGTTTATTCCTCAATCCTCGAGCACGGAAAGCATAATCCAGATCCATAATTGTATTTGGGAATAAGCAAGTAAGTAATCCAAAGATATTCAACGCCTCTACTTATTTAGCATCAAAGCAAGCAAGCATAGGTATAACCTCCACCAACGACGAAAGATCTCCATTTAGTTTCCCCTACTTTGCCTTTGGCATCCCATCAGGACCCAAAAGTGACTCTTCCGGCCCCAGTGCCCTAGGCCCGTCCCCGACTTTGGTGTGTATCAACGACTTGACAGCGCCCACCTCAAACTGCCTCGCGACGCCCTCGTTGAAGCCGGGTGGAGTCTTACCCACCCGCGCTACATCGACATCGAAGAGGTTGAACACGTCGTTAAAGGAGCCCTCGCGCTGTGGAAAGTACTTGACGATGAGCTGCACGATTTCTTTGACGTTTTCCTTGAGTGTGTATATGACTGCGTTAGGCCCGGCGTCGTACGTGTACGCGGCCTTGCGGCCTGTGCCCGCGGCGATGGAGAGGCGGTTGTATTCGACGACGAGCGCGATGATCGCGCGGCTTACGTCGTTCATATAAAAGATCGGGGGCTCGGTGTCGAGCGCGACTGCATGAAACTGGTTCGAGTCTGCCATGGTGATACGTGCGAAAGCGTCGAAATCCCTCTTGAGGATGGCGGTGGATATAGCATCCATGCGCTGCGGGACGACGTGTGCGATGCGGTGCGCGAGGAGCGCGGACGTGTCGACGGTGCGCTGCATACCGCTCGTGGAGGACGTGGATTTCTTGTCGTCAGACACGACACATATGAGCGCGTGCATATCCGGCCAGTGGGACTCCGGTGCGATCTGCACGGCGAGCGAGTCTGCGCCGTCGGGTGCGGAACCTTGTTGCCATGCGACGAAGCCGCCGAAGAGGGAGCGGCATGCGGAGCCGGAGCCGCGGCGGGCGATGAGGGAGAGGGCAGAGGGGGAGAGGGGGAGGTGGTAGAGCTGTGCGAGGGAGGCGACGAGGGCGGCAAAGCCCGATGCGGAGGATGCGAGGCCGGCGGCGGTGGGGAAGTTGTTGTAGGAGGCGATGTGCACGGCGTAGGACGAGAGCGGGGGTAAGGCCGGGTGGGCGTCCTCTTCGAGCTTGCGGAGGCGCTTCATTTCGGCGATGCAGGTGTGCAGGCGGCCGCCGGGTGCGATGTGGTCCTGGACGCCATTGAGCCAGAGGGTGTCGGCGGTGAAGGAGGGGTCGGCGCGGGCGGTGGTGGTGGAGCGGAGGTGGTCCTGGTCGAGGGTGACGGAGAGGGACGAGTTTGTGGGGAGGATGAGGGAGGTGTCGCGTTTGCCCCAGTATCTGCGGTGGGTTAGGGGGGAGGAGGAGGAGGAGGAGCAACGCACTTTATGCAGGCAATGTTGACTGGCGCAGAGGCAGTAGCTTGGTAGACAGCCATGGGGGGAGGAGGAGGAGCAAGTCACGTTGCCCTTCCTCACGTGCCCCCGTCCCCCCCCCCTTAGTCATCTTCCCACGCCCACGATTGGTGTCGGACGCGCACAAAGCCATCTCCGCTAATGCCATGTACTTTTCGCAGCAGTCCCCCGGCATTGCGCACAAACTTGCAAACCACCACGAGTGGCCCCGCGCCCACCACCCGGTCCTCGGCCCCGCGCCCCAGCCGCCAGTCGGCCCGCCCCCGCCGTCGCAGCCATACCCGCTCTACACCAACGGCCACCACCCGCACCTGCCGCACCCGCTGCCCATCCAGCACCACCACCACCAGTCCTCGCTGTCCCACTATCCGTCCCCGCCCAACGGCCACTCGCTCCAGCAGCACGTGAGCTCTCCCGCCGCGCCGCCCGCCCAGCACTGGCAGCAGCAGCTCCTCAAATGCGAGGTGCGTCTGTCCCTGTCCTGCGTGCCCCTCTGTCCCTGACCCCGTCCCAGATCAGCCGCTCCTCCCGCTCCCCCTTCCACCGCGCACGTGCAAGCGCACTCGCCTCCCGCTCTGTCGCCAAGGCCGCCATCCCCATCACAAACCCAAACTCCAAGGCCGACACCCCCGAGCCCCCCGACTCGGACGCCTCGCCCACCGTCGCACCCGCCAACCACCCCTCGTCCACCGTCGCACCCGTCAAAGCCCCCCGCCCCACCTCCATCCGTCCCCCAGACAACGAGTGGACCTCGCTCGACATGGGCGGCAACGGCATCAAGAACTTTCCCCCCGTCCTCGGCCTCTTCAAATTCTCCTTCCTCATCAACCTCTACCTCAACCACAACGCATTCACCTCTGTCCCCCCGCAGCTCTCCAAACTCCGCCACCTCGAGCTCCTCGATCTCTCCGGCAACCTCCTCGCCTCTCTCCCCCCCGAACTCGGCATGCTCACCCAGCTCAAAGAGTTCTACCTCTTCGACAACCAGCTCACCACCCTCCCCTTTGAATTCGGCTCCCTCCACCAGCTCAGGACCCTCGGCGTCGAGGGCAACCCCCTCGACGCCGCCCTCAAACAGCTCATCCAGAAAGAAGGCACCACCGCCCTCATATCCTACCTGCGCGACTCGTGTCCCGTCCCGCCGCCCCCGCCCAAACGCCTCCTCAAGAACCTCCTCTCCCCCGCCGAAGAAGACGCCCTCCACGCCGACCCCGCCACCGAGACCATCTCCGTCCTCACGTACAACATCCTCTGCGAAAAGTACGCCACCGAGAAGCTGTACGGGTACACCCCCGCGTGGGCGCTCACGTGGGACTACCGCAAGGGGCTCGTGCTCGAGGAGCTCAAGAGCCACGAGACGGATTTTTTGTGTCTACAGGAGGTGGATGGGGCGGCGTATGAGGATTATTTCCTCCCGCACCTCCAGGCGAGGGGGTACGACGGGTTTCATTGGCCCAAGTCGCGGTATAAGAACAAGAAGGACACGGAGCGCAGACAGGTCGATGGCTGCGCGACGTTTTACAAGGCAGCCAAGTGCGTGCGGTCGCGCGTCTCCTCTCACCGTACTAACACACCCTCTAGATACACCCTCGTCGAGAAACAGCTGATCGAATTCAGCGCCGTCGCGATGCAGCGCCCCGACTTTGAAAAGACAGACGACATGTTCAACCGCGTGCTCGTAAAAGACAACATCGCCGTCGTGTGTCTCGTCGAGGACAAACACACACACACGCGGTTTATTGTGGCGAATGCGCATTTGGATTGGGACCCGATGTTTAGCGATGTGAAGCTCGTCCAGGCTGCGTTGTTGCTTGACGAGGTCGAGAAGATTGCCGCGAACTTTGCGCGGTACCCCCCGCCTCCTCCTCCTCCTCCTCCCGCAACGCACGAAGACGCGGACGCCGCCGACGACGCCCCGCGGCGCGCACCGCATTATTCGGACGGAAGCAAGATCCCCATGATCATATGCGGAGACTTCAACTCCATCCCCGATTCCGGTCTCTACGAATTCGTCTCAACAGGACACCTCTCCCCCACCCACGCTGATTTCCTCGGACACAAGTACGGGCGGTACACGACCGAGGGGATGAGGCATCGGCTGGGGCTCAAGAGCGTGTACGCTTCCGGTGCGGGCGAAAGGGAAGCGCCGTTGACGAATTACACACCGACGTTCCAGGGGTCGATCGACTACGTGTGGTTCGGGAGCGCGAACCTCGAGGTGTGCGAGGTACTCGGGGAGGTGGATGGGGTGTACCTAGAGAAGGTCGTGGGATTTCCGAATGCGCATTTTCCGTCCGAGTATGTGGTTTCTTTGTTTTTTTTTGGTTTTTTGATTGGGGTGCTGATGAGGGGGTTGGGGGGGGTTTTGGTAGTCATGTGTGTATTACGGCGACGTTTCGGGTTAAGCCGCCGCGGGAGAGGGAGAGGGAGGGGCAGAGGGTGCCGCCGGTGGGTGTTTCGTAGACGCGACGCGAAGGGGATGCTCGACGCTCGACGCTCGATGCTCGATGCTCGATGCAGAGTAATGCTTTTGGTGCGTCGCGCCGCGCCGCGCCGTCGCGGCTTTCTTGTTTTAACTCACTTTCTCTTCCCTCACTTCTTCTTTCCGTTTTTCTTTCCGTTTTTCCGTTTTTTCTTATTCCTCCACACCCAACTCCAACCCGTTCCAGTGTTCCAGTGTCGTTTCTAGTTATTAACAACTTTCTCCTTCTCTTCTTTGTGCTTATGTGGTTTGGTCGTCGTCGTCGTTGTCGTCGTTGTCGTGGCCGTGGTTAGGTCGTGGTGTGGTGTGGTATATGTTTTGTGTGTCGTGGTCGTGCTTTAATTCCTTTTCTTATTCATCACTTGTTCTGCCTTGTCGAAATACAATCACAATCACAATCACAATCACAGTTACACTTCCCGATTACATTGCATCTACCACTTTCACCTACCCTACCCTACCCTACCCTACCCGCCCACGTCCACGCCCACGCCCACGCCCACGCCCACGCACGCACGCGACCTTTCAGTCTATATTGTGTTTGTGTAGTTGTATGGCTCTCGCTCCGTCGCGTCTGATCAACAAGAATAATGGTTTTAGCTCTCGTTTCTCCGCGTCTACGCGTCTGTGTCTATGTCTGCGTGCAAAGGTAGGTTGACGTTCGCGTTCGACCCCGCAAGCGAAAACGTCGGTTGAAATTAGACTTTCCCGTTCCCCGCAAGCTCTACAAGCCTTTCCCCCTTGTCGTCGTCGTCCATGCGCTCGAGATTGCGTATGTGACGTCTAGCCATGTGTAGTTGTACGGCTCCCGCTCCCGTCGCGTTTGATCAACAGGTTTTAGCTCTCATTTCTTGTCTCCGCGTCTCCGCGTCTATATGTGGTATTAGGTTAGACGTTCGCGTGAGACCCTGACCGAAAGCGAGAACGCCAGTTCCCACTACTCGTCCAGGCCCACGCACGCACGCGACCCTTCAGTCTATTTTGTGTTTGTGTAGTTGTATGGCTCTCGCTCCGTCGCGTCTGATCAACAAGAAAAATCGTTTTAGCTCTCGTTTTTTGGGTTTGGGTCTGCGTCTCCGCGTCTTTAGACGTTCGCGTTCGACCCCGCAAGCGAAAACGCCGGTTTAAATTAGACTTTCCCGTTCACCACATGCACTTCCCCTTTCATCGTCATCGTCCATGCGCTCGAGATTGCGTATGTGACGTCTACCCACGCCTCCGCACACACGCACCCCTTCAACCTATTTTGTGTAGTTGTATGGCTCTGGTCGCGTCCGATCAACAAGTCTTAGTTCTCATTAATCCATTTCTTGCCTCCGCGTCTCCGCGTCTATATGTGGTATTAGGTTAGACGTTCGCGTTAGACCATATGGACCGGAATTAGACTTCCCCGTTGCCCCCAAGCCCATTTGTCGCGTCATCGTCGTCGTCGTCATCGTCCACGCGCTCTCGATTAGATATGATCTACCCGGGCCCACGCCCATCACTCCAGTCTATTTTGCGTAGCTGTATGGCTCTCCGCTCTCGTCGCCGTGTCTGATCAACAAAAGAAGTTTTAGCTCTCATTCCTTGTCTCCGCGTTTCTCGTTTCTCCACGTCTAAGTAAGTACATACGTGCGAAGGTAGGTTAGACGTTGACCCTGACCGAAAGCGAAAACGCCAAGTACGAGCACTAGGTTACGCTTCCGCATTCCGTCATCGTCCACGCACGGAGCATCTCGCCACGCCCACTCCGATGCACGCACCACTCCAGACTATTTTGTGTAGTTCTATGGCCCTCGCTCTCGTCTGATCAACAAGTTTTACCTCTCATTTCTTGTCTCCGCGTCTATATGTGAATTTAGGTTAGACGTTCGCGTTAGACCCTAACCGAAGGCGAAAACACCAAGTACGAGTACTAAAGCGGATTACACTTCCCCGTTGCCCCCGAGGCCCTTTGTCGAGTCGTCATCGTCATCGTCCACGCGCTCTCGATTGCGTATGTAAGGTCTACCCAGGCACGCCCACGCACGCACCCCTCCAATCTATTTTGTGTAGTTGTATGGCCCTCGTCGCGTCTGACCAACAAGAGAAGTTTTAGCTCTCATTTCTTGTTTTTGCATTTTTGCGTTTCTCGTGTCTACGTCCAAGTCTACGTCTACTTACATGCAAAAGTTAGGGTTAGACACTAAAACTCTAACCGAAAACGCCAAGTACAAGTAAGTACTGAAGCGGACGGTGTTCATTGTGGATGGGGATAGATTAGATGCGTGCGGTGTGATTCTGTGTTGTGAGTATCCGAGAGAGGTAGACGCGTTATGTCACTGGGCGGTGTTGGGAACGTCATAAGTGCATATCGCGATGGTGCTTGATGCGATGAGCGCGCGCGTTACGAGGATGTGGTATGGGAATATGACAACGACGACGACGGGGAATCGGAGGTCATATCGGTCGTGAGCACGCGCCCTTGGATCGCTGTGTTCGTAAATGGGTAACGATTTATTTTCCCAGACTTTGGATGGAGGAGCAGGCGGAGACAAAGTTCGCGAGTGGAGCCGGCTAGTTCGTGAGATAAGGGCTGATAAGGACGATCTGAGAGGCTGCGCCACCTTCCTATTTCAGCTGTCTCCTTTTTCCCAGTGGCGACAGAGTGCGCGACTGAGACTCATTGCTCATCCGCGCACCTCACTCGCATTAGCTACTCGTTTTCGTTTGTGTACATATGTCACCATCTATACTTCCAGCTCCGCGTGATACCGAAGGTACTGGCTCTCCAGAATCCACACCATCTTCCACCCCAACTCAGACGACCATTTCATCCTCTCGGTCGACCGCTGCCTCGGCTTCAGTGCCCCCACGTTCTGGTCCTGGCTTTTTACCTAATGCTGCTATCCCGGGTCCTGTCCCAGATGATTTTAATTTTGATGATAAGATTGTCGTGCCTGGATGTGTTGCGTGCTTCCAGCTACCACTCGCTGTCCGAATCCGGGAGAACGTGAGATTAGAGGAGCATAACAATGCGAGTATTCTGAAGACGGTCACCGTCAAGCATACACCTACTCCGCGTCCCGCGGATTTGGATATCGGTCCACCTCTCAAGCCGCTGTTCTTTTATTCCGATGACGAGCTGCAGGAACTTGTCGAAAGCGAAGCCCTTTGTGCTTTGTTTAGCCCTCTGCCCGCTTCTCTGCTTCGTATAGTTGTTGCAACTCGTGCTAAGACACGAAAGAAAGTAGAAAGTGAGCGGCGGGTCCAGAAGGAGAAGGATAAGCAGGCGGATGCTTCGATTCTGTCCAAGATCCTGGAGATTGCCAACCCCAGTTGAATGTAATCTTGGAGAGGCTAGAGAGGTAGTCACTCCGACAATTCTTTTACTCAATATTCGACCCTCCTCTACATTCCTTCGCTAACAATCGTATCGATCAGATCGACAACCCTCCCCAGAATATCTTGCATTTGGTGCGCCGCGCCGCCGCGGCCTTTTTCTTGTTCTATCTCTCTTCTCTTTCTCTTTTCCTATTTTTTTTTTCTTTTCTTATATTCCTTCTTCCTTTACTTCTTATTTCTTAACACCCAAATCTCGCCCGTTCCAGTGTTCCACTGTCTCGTTTTTAGTTATAAACAAGTTTCTCCTCTTTGTGCTCATGTGATTCACGGTTAGGTCGTTGTGTGGTGCGATGTGGTGTGTGGGTATGGGTTTTGTGGTTGTAGCCTGGTCGTGGTCGTGGTCGTGCTACTTTCATTGCGTTTTTATCCACTACTTAATTTGCCTTGTCGAATTACAATTACACTTCCCGATTCCGCTTTGTCGCGTCCCCATTGTCCACACTTTCCAGAACACATAGCACTTACCACTTCCGACTACCCTACCCGCCCACACCCATTACTCGTCCAAGTCCAGACCCACGCACCCACCCTTCAGATGTTGTATGGCGTTAGACTCCGCAAGCTAAAACGCCAATTTAAATTAGACTTTCCCGTTCCCCACAAGCCCTTCCCCTTTGTCGCGTCGTCATCGTCCACGCACTCTCGATTACGTATGTAGCCTCGACCCACACAGACGCACCCCTCCAGCATATTTTGTGTAGTTGCATGGCTCTCGCTCTCGTCTGATCAACAAGTTTTAGCTCTCGTTTCTTGTCTCCGCGTATACGTCTACGAAGGTAGCGTTAGAGTCTACCTAAAACCCTAACCGAAAACGAACGTAAGACTAAAATGGACGGTGATTATGGTGCGATGATGGAGTTAAATGCGTGCGTGCGGACAGTGTGATTATTTGAGTGAGGCGCGTAATGTGAGGTCATAAGTGCATATCGCGATGGTGCGTGATGCGGTGAACGCGCGCGTTACGAGAATGCGGCACGGGGAGTACGAATACGACGATGACGGGGAATCGGAGGTCATATCGGTCGTGAGCACGCGTCCTTGGATCGCTGTGTTCGTAAATGGGTAATTTCCAGACTTTGGATGAAGTGAGGAGGCGGAGACGAAGTTCGCGATCGGCGCTTAAGCGCTTATTACTGAAATCGGCCCGGCCCGACAAAGGCGTGTGACAATTGGAATCTGTTACACACGGCTCCGACTCGGACCGTGACGTCCCCTTAGGCGCAACGCAAAGCATGTTCACGGGCGGGGACGAGCCTGCTGCACCTACAGTGCCACTGGAGTTCTCGATTGCAGGGTCGTCTCCTCACAGCGGACGTTATGTCGCAGAAAACATCCTTGTGGACAAAAGTACCGATCAGTCGAGTAGGTGGAGTAGCAATTCGCAGAACAACGCGAACCAGTGGATTACCCTTCGGCTTGAGAACTTGGCTGTTCTCAGTTGCGTGTATTCTGGTCTTTGTGTCTGTCCGACCAACTGACGCGGTCTTGATTCTTTCGAACAGAGTCTATAACTTTTGGAAAGGTGCGCTCTTGTTGGGTTCCTTGTTCATCAGGCGCGGCTGATATCAATGTCGTTAGTTCTGCAAACGTATTTACACCAATTGCCGCTCCTTTTCGTGATGTTCATTGTCCGTGTCTAGCTCATCCATGCAATATGAAAGACTTCAAGATATACGTTGGCCTTGGTGAAGACCTCATGAGCGAAGTCCTCCATGGGTATCTCAAGAACGACACGACCCCAGAAACCTTTCCTATCAAAGAGGTCAACAACGCAGGCATATGTTTCCCCACGCGATACGTAAAGATAGTACCAATATCGTAAGTACACAGCATGTCCAATTTCGCAATGGGGCTTAGTCGCATGGCCAGTGCGCACGGACAGAGCTTCCATACTTCAATATGGCACGTCTCCCTCGCCGGAATAAATGATCAAGCATATGTGGAACGAGTCCGACAGGGATACGACGAGGTTGGTCAATAAAAATTTCGGACCAGGCCATCAAATGACCGGCATCTGAAGTATCGAGAAACTATCGTTTTGCGCCATGTGCTCAAACACCTCCGACAACGCAGACTCCTCGCGCCTTACGAGTCTATACTCTCTCGCTCTGGTATCCAGCCCGAGCACCCTCTTGTCACGAAACTGTACGAGAGCCTCGTCCTGCGCGGCGATTGGAAACAAGCCGAAGACACCCTCTCTCTCATGTCAAAGACAAGTTTGTTTGATTCGTACCTCCATGGTACCCAGCCATACGCAGTGTGGAAGCAGCTTCGCGGCACGAACGCTGACGGCGACGTACCATCTCCTCGCGGTGGCCACGCGATGTGTATGGACCCGATCAACGATATGATTTATCTTCTCGGGGGCTGGGACGGCGAGAAGAGTTTGGACGATTTCTGGGTCTATAGTGTCAAAGAGGACAAGTGGCAGGTCCTCAGCCATAGTACGTCTGGGGAGAAGAATGCGCCAGGTGCCCGCTCGTGTCACAAGATGGTCTTTGATACCAAGACCGGTAGCATCTACGTGCTAGGGAGGTTGAGCGATGTAGACTCTGCAAGTGCGACTGGTGACCCTGGAACACCGATGCCCCAAACCAGTAATGGAGATTCTGCGTCGACTCCCAGTCGCACATTTTGTTCAGAGTTCTATCGGTATCACACGCGAGGCGTGGACAATGGGAAGTGGGATTTCCTCTCTTTTGATACCGCAGTGAGTCATCAGTTGAATGTGTGTAAAGTCACCTTTGTGCTCAATAAAACAGTCTCAAGGTGGTCCTCCGCTGATATTTGATCACCAAATGGTTCTTGAAAGTGAAACACAAATTCTTTATGTCTTTGGAGGCAGGGTCGTGGATGGCGATTGGGATACTGTCAAATACTCTGGACTATACAGCTACAACATCCGGTTAAGCAAATGGAAATCACTTCAGTAAGTACAAATAACCTTCAATCCGCCTGTTGGCCCTCAAAGTGATACTTGGAAAAAGGATCGCAGGTCCTGCAGTTGTTTCTCCTTCCATGATCCCCTCTCGTTCTGGTATGTCCTATGCATCTTCGTGCCTGTATCTTCGTTATACTGAACGCATGCGCTGTACAGGACATTCAATGGTTCTGGAGCCTTTGACCCGTACTCTTTACGTTTTCGCAGGCCAGCGGGATGAAAAATATCTCTGTGACATGTTCGCATACGATATCGCCACAAACACCGCGACCGAGCTCTTTTCTAATATCTCAGCTACAGGAGGTCCAAATTCGTCCTTCACTCAACGTGCAGTAATTGATCCCAGTCTACGGGAGCTTTATGTGTATGTTTTGCGTTTATTAAGCTGAGAGTATTCTCAACGTCCGTTAGATTTTGTGGCTTGACGAGAAACCAGCAACCGGATGGCGTTGTTACAACCATAGCTTCCGAGGCGCCAAATTGGTTGTATTCGTACGATTCAACACCAGGAACGTGGACCCAGATTTTACCGCGACCGCCCCATGTGATGTCACCAAGCCCTACCGATGATTCGCACCCGGTCGATCAGCCACAGCCCCGTTATGCTCACCAGGTTGTGTACAACCCTTTGACGCGCAACGTCTTTCTTCATGGCGGAAATGTGGGTGTCAACGATACAGCAGAACATGCTGGAGAGAAAGGGCATAAGGAAGAGAGGATGGATGATCTGTGGCAGATGACATTGGTCAGGTGTGCTGCCTATTAAAGTCGTCCTTCGACACTTGTGACTTATCTCAATCCAGGGCTGGGACAGAGGAAGTCATTCGTCGTGCCACGTATCAGCTGCGACAGCAACAGTGGGTTGATCAATTAATACGTTCCATTCATCACTCAAATCGTTTTCGGCCTACAGATTCCGCGAATTGTGCGAGGACGCTACCCCGATGGAAGCTCTGAGCTTCCTCCAAACAGACGTCTCGGACGTTGTCGACCATAACAACGGCACAGAAACTGAAACGTTCCGCTCTCTCCTCACGCATCTTCTCTCACCCTGTACTTTATCCCCTTCGCCTTCCCCGATGGCATCGGCGCCTTCGCTGCATACAAACGCCAACTCATTAGATTCCAAGACGGTCGACGAAGGGGGTGGAGGTGATGTTGAAATGAAGGACGAAACTGAGAATGAAGACGAGTATCCGCCGCGAAAACGATCACGCTCGCATTCCCCCGAGCCCGAGCGCGAGTCGGACCAGGATTCCTGGACTGACAAACTTCATGAGGACGACGAGCCTCCGACAGTGCCAGGAACTGTGAACGTGCAGGCATTACTGGAAGCCGAGGACCCGAGGGAGAAGGAACTGTGTGTCTCGTCGGCCGCTCCTGCGGCGGCGGCGGGAAAGCCTACTAAATTGACGGCGGCCCGATTTAAGCAGCGCAATGAGGTGTTTGAGAGCCTGCTTGAGTTTGTTTCGGAAAGTGCGAAGCAGCCCTCGGAAAATTTGCTAGATATCATCCGTGTTGACAAGTTTGACGGGTAGGTTTACTCTTTTCTGCATAACTTCCGATTTTTTGGAAGTGTAACTAAGTACGCTTATGGATGGTGCCGTGTATGAGTACGTCGGAGCAACCAAAATCTCGAGATTTACGTTCTCCATAAGGAGAGAACTGGAATTTAACATCTAGGGTCTTGATGTAAAATGAGTTGCATCACCTACATCGGTTTGGTCTAGCGCAGATCGGGTCAAGGGCTTTGTCTGATGTCTACCGGTACATACCTCATTCCACTTTAATCTTTGATATCGTATGTGATCCTCATACTCTTGAGGGGAAAGGGACGATCATCCTTGCAACACTCAAATCTGAACCTCAAGCTTGGACTTGTCTTGTTCCGGTTACACCCTCTTCTGTTTTGTACATCCGTCATATGCGTTGATTAAGATTTAGACTATCAGGGTGTTGTGCGAGACAAAAGCAAGTTAAACTGTGAAAGTTACAGCAAGACTATTTGAAGTTTGAATGAGAACGTAGCGGAACAACACGCTTTTGTTGCTTTGCAAAGCATAGGCTACTTGGTGTCAATGTGGCTTCAGATAACCATACTTGAGAGCCTATGTTACGGATAGTTTACATACTCAGATGAGGTAACGACTCGGTTTTGGATTGAAACGCAATTATCATGAAACTTGAGTCGTTTCGAGAAGACACACATATCCTATAGAGGACAACAAAAACGCATCAGAATTCTCCTAAACTCTGGCATTGAGTCGAGAACATCATGAAGATCAGAATAAAGTTCCCCTGGATGGACCTTGGACGAAGACTTGAGTTCGAATCCTTTTCGATACGTAGACGGGTGTAAAGGAATAAATTTTGAGTAAATATAGCAGAAGAGACACGATGCTAAGAAAGGTAAGCAGCACAAGGAAAAGAACTGGTTCACGTCCTCACGAGGTCCTCACATCCTTATAAGCTGTCGTCTATGAACTTCGCGTTCATGAAAGATGACGCAAGACGTTTGAAAGTCAGTGCCCATGTCATCCATAACTATATATTATGGATTTGCTCGACATCCATCCCATTAGTCAGTTTCATCGATAGGTGGAACCATCGAAGAACCTAGTTTTCCGAGTCTATCGCGCAGTCAAATGCGATTTTAAGCACAGCTGTGTTGTTGACCTCTTCAAAAAAATCGTATCAAAATTAAGAGTTTGATGATGGCTCTTTTTCGTGGCAAATGCCACTCGTTTTCTCGAGTTGCCTTGTTCTGCTAGATACATCCTGAAAAAAAAGAGGAACTAAAGAAGAAATAGATGAGAATGTAGGTCACAAAATCAAGGTCTGACGATAAGATACCTCGTCGAAAAGTTGAAAAACGATGTCAGCTCAAGTGACTTCGCACTGGAACCGTTAGTCACCAGTTTGTACAACGAGTGGATCGTAATGAGCCTACTAGTTTTCTTGTTGGCAGCGAGGTCTTACTCTCCTCGCTGCGCGTCAATGCAGACTGTTATGATTGTGGAAAGACATGGTCTCCTTTGATCAAATTTTAATATCGTAATATTGAGCGGCGAACCGAGATGATATAGTGTTGCGCGGTTTCTCGACATTGAACAGCGGAAAATTTGCATACACTTATTGTCAGCGTGACCTTTTCAAACATAGCGCGGTATTGCAACTGTTATACTTGAGTGGGGCTTATGCGAATACTGCGTATCAGTCGTTTTTCACAAAAGCTATCGTACAAACCATTTGTCTTGTTAATTTATTCATCAAGATTGATTGCGCTCCCAAACTTGGCATACAGTTGGACTTTGAGCGCCTTCATCTGCGCGTCACAGTCTTCGGAGGACGTTGACAGAGTCGATATTCGCGCATCAAGGTTTGACTGATCACTTTCAAGACGTTCTTGGGCCTGGGAGAGAGGCAAATGGAGAAACGCCTCGCCGATCCGGTATCTAATGCCCTTGAATCAGCAAGGGAATCCACCGACTTAAGTCGCGGACAGACGCACAGGACTAATTCGTCTTCATCAGCTAGTTCGAGCTCGGTCGCGAGATCATCAAGAGCCTCCTTCTCTTGCTATTGTGATGTCAGTTCAAGTTTTCAGCACGATGATGAAATTCTATACCTTGAGCACATGGAGCTTCTCTTCAAGGCTACGCATGCGCGTATTGAGCTTCGAAAAGGTGTTTATCCGCTGCTGATCCTCTGAAATGAAATCAGTCTCTAACGTGTGTAGACGATAAGCAGACACGCACCCCAGGTGACCTCGGCATCATCGTTCTCCTCCTCCTTACCAAGCTGGGGAACGTGACTGAGAAACGATGTGAAAGAATGGGCAAAGGCGTATATACCATTCGCAAGCTGTTCATGTTGCAACAAAGAACGAGATGTCACGCAGTCACAAACCACATGGACGCGCAGTCCATGTGAAAACGTCATTGATCTCATGGTGACGGTGACGCTCAGAGTTGAGCTGCAATGTCCACCATCCGCACAAGAGCCCAGGCCGTGATCAAGCCACCTCTGCTTTCCTTCGACAATGCAAAGACGCTGCTCTTCCTCTATGTCGTGCTGACTCGCGCAATCAAGGTCCAGCGCCACCTCCGAGCGCGAGGTATTCTGGCTTCGGTCCGGGAGCTCTACACCTGGGTTGCTCAGGTTCGTCTACCAAATGACTCGAAAGTAATGAAGTACTGAGCAAGCCACGTAGCATTTTATCTCTCTGTTCCTGCGTATACCTTCAATGGCCGCCAAGGTGGAGACCGAGATGAACAGGGCCAAACTCGACATTGAAAACCAACTCGTTCCGAAAGGCGCCGACGTTGTGCGCCATCTCTCTCTACCAGACCAAGGAAAGAGCCTTGAATGGATTATCTCACAAATGGAGATCATGGACAACGAACTTTCTGGCCATTCGAACTGGAAAAATGGAAAGATATCTGGCGCAGTATACCGTGCGCATCTCCCCTAAACCAGTAATTCATCTTCTTTCTGATTGTATCCCTGCTTAGACGGCGGAGATGAACTCGAAAGCGTCATCGTCCAGGCCTATCAGCGCTACTGCGTTTCAAATCCCCTCCACCCAGCAGTCTTTCCAGCGATACGAAAAATGGAAGCAGAAATCGTTGCAATGTGCCTCAAACTCTACAACAACCCAAATGGCGCGGGAACAATGACTTCCGGCGGCACAGAGTCAATCATCATGGCGCTCAAGACGTATAGGGACTGGGCAAGGACAGTGAAGGGAATCACAGAGCCTGAAATGTATGTCAATACGCTCGGTCTCGGAAAAGACTTAGCATCAACTCTTTTCAGAGTCATACCATCGACAGCACATGCAGCCTTCGACAAGGGCGCTGCTTACTTCAAGATCAAAGTACATACCATCTCAATCGACCCAGTAACGTGCAAAGTCGACATCAAGCGCGTAAAACGTGCCATGTCAGTCCATGTGTCTTATTCTTCTAGTAAACCCTTACTCATTCCTGTTCTAGCAATCCCAATACCATCTTGGTTTGGATCAATTCAGTACATCAAACTCAATAATGCTCACCGTTGACTGTAGCTCGTTGGCTCCGCCATAAACTTCCCCGACGGAAACCAGGACGACATCACCGCTCTCGGAAAACTTGCCTCCTACTACAAGATCGGACTTCATGTCGACTGCTGTTTAGGCAGCTTTATCATGCCCTACCTCGAAAGAGCCGGCCTTGCCCATGGCGAGGATGGAAAGTATAAACTTTTCCCTTTTGATTTCCGTGTTCCTGGTGTCACAAGTATCAGCTGTGATACGCACAAGGTAAGTTTTCACTTACGAGAAGCTATGACCGCCATTGACGTGCTTCTAGTACGGATTCGCACCCAAGGTAAAGCGTCTTGGTGGAGTCTTGGCCCGTTATGATTAACTTTTCTAGGGTACATCTGTAATCATGTATCGCGATGCCGAGCTACGGAAACATCAGTACTACGTGAACCCTCACTGGTCAGGTACACTATTGTCTTCCTCCAAACATTTCAAAGTTTCTCATTCAAGTTTCCAAACAAAGGTGGTGTATACGCCTCCCCGTCTCTTTCCGGATCGCGGTAAGCTATCCCATTTTGGTCAATTGTCATTGCAATTCAACAATTTCCATGGCTTGTGTGATAACTAGTCCTGGTGCCCTGATTGCAGGAACGTGGGCCGTTATGCAGTATATCGGTGATGAGTGAGTTCTTGTCGCCTATCTAATCCCAGCCATACGAGGATTTGACATACCCTGTCTGTACTCTCAGAGGTTATCTCGAATCATGCCGCTCCATCGTCAGCACTGCACGTAAGATCGCGAATGCGATCTCCGAGTCGATTCCAGAGTTGTATATTCTTGGCTCACCTCCCGCATCGGTTGTCGCGTTTGCATCGAAGCACCCCAAGGTTAATGTTTTGGAAGTGGGCGATGCGATGGCCGAACGTGGCTGGCATCTGAATGCGCTCTCACCGCCTGCGGTGCACATCGCTTGTACGGTATGTCATCGTTGCATTTTTGGGGACTTAATGATATGCTGATGAAGCTCTTAATCTTTACCCTCGATTGTCTTCCAATTTTGATGATGATGATGATGATGATGAATTCCTATGAACCCTTTTTCCTTGTATCCTCGTTCCATCTTTTACTTCTAATTTTCTCATGATTGTGGACAAATGGAATGACTGATAGCGTCTCACGGTTTCCATGGTCGACACGTTCATTGCGGACCTCAAAGACGCGGTTAAGCAGGCGAAAACAACGCCATCTGGAAAGGGAACAATGGTCGCTCTGTATGGTGCGTGCCTCCTTCCCTGCATCTCTCTTCCTATCTTCGTTCAACCCATTCTTATCATAACCTTTCTGATGTTTTGTCCTTCTTGATCAAAAAACATTGTTGGAAAGCGCGCTTTTCCTTTTGTCCGAAGGCATTCCCGATTTACTTTTGACGTATCCCTCTTTTTTGACGCGAGAAGCATTGATAACAAACGCCAAGTTTGGGAGCCTAGTATCCAGGCACACGGAATTCCGTTTTCCCTCCGCTTGCGTATTCACCCATACACGTTTGTGCTGTGCCTACGCTTGCCCATACACACATACATATCTTGCAATCCTTCGCGACATCTTGCGTCGTGCTATCGCCACGTTCGTTTGTCCTTTCACGGGTGGAGCTGCTTATCGCCTCCCTTGATTTCCTATCTATCCCCTTTTTAACGATACTCATGGGATTCAGTACTGATGTCTTTTGCAGGCCTCGGTCAGTCCAGTGCTGTTGGCCCATCGATGGTGGGACAGCTTGCTGAGACGTTCTTGGATTCGTTGTATAAGGCTTGAGTGTTGGAATTTGATATTGTTATATATATACGTGTTTCTCAGAGGATGTAGACAGTACCCATTGTATGTAGATCTGTATCCGCCTGCTGTTTTGTATGATTATTGACTCTGACACTGTCGGGAAAGGCACTCGGCCGCTGAGGGGACCCTTGTGGTCGGAACCAACGGAAGCATTTGAAACGTTTTCTGATGTTTATCTTCCATGAGTATGCACAGGATAGCCGACATCTGTGTTATCTGACCCAAGGACTCAGGCCTCAGGACTCAGCCACTCAGGTCCTCGGAAGCTGATATGCTGCGGAAATTTCACAAGAAGCGCGAGTCATGACGTCGCTTCGCTCTGTGCGAAAGAGCGTTTGAATAGACATTGCGGAGTCAGGAGTATGTAAGGCGGCCAAGGCACACCGTTGGGGCCACTGAACGGACATGGATAAGTACTACTTGTATACTTGTGTTATTATGTACAAAAACATTTGATTGATCATCATCACCCTTACACAGCTGTATTATACATAGCCTGGACATCTTTCCAGATTTATAGAGATGGTATTGAAGAATGAACGCGAGTTCCACGAGTGACTCAAATATCCGTGTTTGTGGCGTTTCGGTGGAGTTGAGGCAAGTATTGAAAAGTTTCGCCGTGTTCTGGGGTGATGCCTTGTCAAGCTTCGGGGTGCCTTCGCTCCATTTGAGGGCTGCTTCGGCGCGATGGAAGGTAGGTCAACCTTGTGTTAGGGTCCGGAGCCGAGCCTTGCAAAGTCAACTTGAGGGAGGGAGGTTTTGGGCAGATACAATGACAATGCAGTGCTGTTGTATGTGTAGCTGAGAGCTTTGTGCGGCGGCTGCAATTGGTTGGGATTTTCATATGTCCCGGACATTGATATCAGCGACTTCTGTTGACGCCAGAACAGAGAAAATTTTTTCCAAGGAGCGCTTGCTTCGGGCGGGTTCACGTCGGAAAATCATTTTTCGCACGGTTTTTTCCAAGGATGTCAGCAAGTCGAATGATCACGCATTGTGCTTTGGAGACATGATGACAGCATCATTGTGTTTGGACATACTTATACAGGAGCTCGCGTCTTTGTTAGTCTAAATCTGCTGGAATTTCGAAATTGTTCACTGTCAATCTCGGTATCAGTATCTTTCTTACGTGATTACGTATTTTGTCCGGAATCAAGCGGAAAACCAGACAGCCGGACCGAGTCGACTCGAGAGAATCCGCAATAGTCGGTTTCTTTCCAATACCTGTTCTTGGGAGCACACAGCACACGTTTACTGGTTGCTTCCGATGCAAGGCACCGTTTTTTAAGTTGCTTCATTACTAGGCATGCGAGAGTTCACAGGATGCAAATAGACCCAACGAGTTAGCGTCTGCCGATATCATATGATATGGACAGAGTGGGTTCCTATTTTAGGAGGCCGACCCGGAACGGAAATGTCATGGTTTTTGAAGTGAGCTCGTTTATGATATCTTTGCGCAAACTTCCATATTTCCTATCTAAATTCTCCTTCCTTTCGTGATTTCCCCCGTCTCGGGCTGGTCTTCTCAGATACTGACAGGATGGCCTTTGTCTTATCTCGATCTTCGTCTCCCAGTAACTCGCAGGCTCCTCAAATAGACACCCACCCCTCCGGCCCCTCATATGTTGCCCCTTGTACATCTTCCTTGGACCACCACGACATGATGGTCAAGGAGAAGGACCTAAAACCCCGCATTGAAATCTTCCTGGACTCTCCCAAGGGGTGCATCTTCCTCAAGGGCACTGGTGTCGATGTCGAGCCTACCTTGCTCTCCGGTCATGTCGCAATACACCTCAGCGAGGCCACTCCTATCAAAGAAATTACCCTCCAGTTCAGAGGCAAAGCACGGTTGCCTGTTCCATCGTCTGACTTGTCTGTACCTACTTCTTGTCTTTTATTGTTCCGTACTGACATCCTCACAGAATGACTCTCAACTCCGCACCTGTGACGTACATTATCTGCAACCATGACTGGTCCTTCCTCGAGGGCGAGAAGAACACGAGTCACACCCTCAAAGCTGGCCGCCATCTCTTCCCCTTCCAGCTACGCCTCGGTGGCTCGCTACCGTCGACCACATCATCTTCAGCCTGTGGAGGTGCAACAGTCACTTACAAACTCCATGCTCAAATTGTCCGCAGCGGCTTCCTCAAGCAGACTTACCACGCCGATCTACCGGTACACATTATCCGTTCCTTTGCTCCTGAGGCCATGGAATATCAGCAGTCTCTGGAAATCGAGAACACGTGGCCAGAGAAGTTGATGTATTCCATTTTGCTTCCCCACAAAGCATGGGCTGCCGGAGACAAGCTGACCGCACTCGTCAAGTTCTCTCCCTTCGTGAAAGGTGTGTGTGTGCTCAACGTGACGACTTCCATACACGAGCAGACCAAAATCTATTCCCGTGGGAGCGTGCAGGAGCAAACACGAGTCGTCGCTTCCGTGAAACACGAGATTGTCAATGGCAGGGCTGTTGAGGTTGATGAGCATCATCGCACGTGGCATCCTCGTAGTCCGAGCCACCCATCAACCCCCGCGTCTTTAGCCAGTCCTTCAGGTTCCGGTCATGGCATCTTCAATCGGTCAAGCAGCTCTAGTTCACTAAGCAGCTTGGGCCGGTCGCCTGCGACCCTTCATGGATTCACTTCTACCTCTTTCAGGTGTCCTCTGACCTCCGAAGCCTCCATAGTCCCATCAAATACGGTGGAGGAGCCCAGTCCTCCCGAAATTGACAGCTCAGACGTGGTGACTTACCTAGGCATTCACATCCCGCTCACGATCACGCCAACGCATAGCTTAGATCCTATAACGGTTTCCCATCGCATACGATGGAATATTCTAATTCTGAATCTTGATGGCCACACTTCGGAGCTCAGATGCTCACTGCCTATTCACCTTCTCGATTTTCGCCTGCTTAACGAATCACGAAACTTCTCAGCAGCAACTCGTCGTCTCTTGATAGGGGGTGACGAAGTTCCGCCAGCAGAAGAAGAAGATGCGCAGCTACCGAGCTACAACCAACACGTCCGCGACAGAGTTGCGAATATGTTTCTTCCAGAATCTGCTACAATGCGTGTCACGAATCCATGGATAGCTCACAGCGCAAATCATGCTCCCCACGCCGATGTGCCTGTCTCTCCTTGGCCATCAACTGAATCTGGATATTCCTCACCCCTCGAAGCTCGCCTTCTATCGACTCTCCCACACCAGCCCGATCCCAACTCGTCTCACGCCACTCTCGAATGGGTCAATTCCGAGCTTCTCCTATCACTCTCTCAAAATCCTCTACCACGCTCACGCGCCGACTCTCCACAATGCGAACGCCGATCTCGTGACTCTGCTCCATCTTCCGCTCCACGGAGTCGCTCCCATTCGCGCAGCCGCCCCTCAAGCCGAGGTATCAGCCGTTTCTCATCCCGCCATAACTCGCCCGAACGCGGACACGACCATCATCATCATCACCACCACCACCATCAACATCACCACCACCACCATCAACAACACCATAACCATCGGCCCACCAGCAACGAAACGTACACGCACAACCAAACTCGCGCCTCTAGAAACACCGACAGCGTCTTTTCAGTCGTGATGAAACCCCTTACGTCCTTCTCACCAAGCTTCCTATCCCGCACCACATCAATACAGCATCTACCCACCGCCGAGGAAGTCGAGGCGGCTCAGCGCACCACGCACGAAAGCGTGCGGATACTCAATCTTCCCGACGCGAGCCCAGACACGGAGTTGATGCACAGGGCGTTCACCGAGGTGCCGGATTACACCATTGCGAGCCGGGGGTTCATTGGTGGTGTCCCACCGTTGACCAGTATGCAGGGCTTGCCATCGTATGATGAGAGCGTCAGGTCTAGTTCAAGTAACGCGAGCGATACGGATCTGACGAGGAGGTTGGAGGAGATGTCAACTGGGGATTCGGAGGATAGACATGGGGAGGTGGACGGCAACGGCGAGGGGAGACGGGTCTTTCCACCGTTGCTGATGAGGTCGAAGCCGGTACCCGCGGTCTCGGCGGCGTGATTGTTATGCTTTCTCCCCACTCTTTTCCCTGGAGGGAGTATGTTTTTCTTTTCCCTTTTCTTTGGAACGGTTAATTGTGTTCTTCTTCAATAGCATCGGTCTGCTTTCATTCTTGTTCGTTTCTCACTATCAACATGCATCCACACTCATCATTTATTATGCTATCTATATATACACTCCTCTCATATGGATCCCCATCTCACACTACTTAGAACTGTACAAAGCATTGGAACTGGCATTTTCATAGTTAGACTATTCACTCACATCAACTCCTATTGGGTATTTAATGCATGCGTACATTTATATTTTTGGCATAATTCAGTTAGTATGCACTCTCCACTGTCATTTCTTTCATAGGACGTAACAAAATAGAGCTGTCAAAAAGACTTTTCCGGGGGAAATTTATCAATAGTGACAGACGGGGGGCTATTCTTAGTTTATGACGCCACAAGTTTGGGATCACATGAACTTATTTTGCATGTTGGATGCCTTTCCGCCAACGGATTGATGCAGTGCATCAAGTACTTTATAGCTTTAGTTATTCAACTCGAGGTTATACTCTTTCAGAAGACCAATGCCCATCGAGGAAGAATTTAATTTATACCGCCAGCAAGCGACTTACTGAACCAATGGGGTTGAATGTTACATACATGTACGCCAAGTTTGGTGTCTGTTGCGGTATTTTTGGAGTTGTATCTTTCCTCGCAGATTTTTCGGTGGCATGTGACGTCGCGAGGTCATGGTGTAATGCGTATTGTGGGTCAGGGGATTAGTTTCTAGTGCGGGTCAAGTGTCATTGTGAGGTGAAAGCAGGTCCCTGTGACGCTCTCCGAATGCGGGTTGTGAAATTACCTCACGTAGTGTGTGGTTCTGCGCCGTGCCTAGTATGTTTGCGTTCAGTGTGTTCTTTTCCTTGCCTCGTTGGTGTCAGATTCGGTGTCGTCCTAGCGGTCCCCTCTTTGCAACAACCTCCCATCCTTCTCCCACTCTTCCTTGAAACATCTCATAACTCTAAGTTCAGGAGAACGCAGGTTCATGGATCTCCCTTAATGTCCCACACGACACAACCTAGTATTCTGTCACGCCGCAGCTGATATGGAAACGTTAATTACCGTGACAAATCATTTCGCTGGGATTAACTCGAGTTGTCTCAGGTTTCCTCCAAGTAGCTGCCAGCGTAGCACCGTTGAAGTCTGGGAAAGACGCCATCCGGTTATATTCTGCCCTGAGTTACAGCTCTGCACATATATCCAGATTGGCGACCGGCAAGAGCCGGAACGTTGAGAAGAGTAGTAGCAAGTCTAAGTATGTATGTACATACCACTCCAGTGTCCCGAGGAAAGGAACGGTACGAAGGTCGTCGACAATTAACCAGTGGCAATTGTTTTGCGATGCGTGACGCTACTCGTCTGTCTCAGGGAAGTGATCGCTAGAAAGCTTCTCTGATCCAGTAAATCCAACTTGTAACATAGAGCGTTGCACAGTCAAAGCAGAAATCGAGACCTTTTGAAATCCAAAATACGAAGGTAAAGGATGGTGACAATTGCTGGCTACCATAGTGAGCAAGAAGTGTGAAGTACCGTTTTCGTGTTGGCTTGTGTGATCAGGAGATGAGTTCGTTTCGAGCGCCGAATCATTTCCATCACCCGAGTACATCTGTATGCTCGACAACTGTAAGTTAACAATGCGACATTCCTCCAAATGATGCTCCTAATCCTATCTACATGTTTCTGAGTACTAATCTGGTTCCGTGGTTCATTCAGGTTTCAACCGTACTTGACTACTTTGAAGTTTGATGTAAGATCGTCAAGGAGTCCCAGAGCAGGTCAACAGAGGTCAACAGAACCACAGTAATTACAGTAAACTGCTCTTGTAATAGCACACAACTGCTTTGTGCCCCTTGGTCCTACCTCAACTATATATGCATTGACGAAAACGCGGCTCACAGCTGCTGGGAACGTGCCTTTGTCTCATGAAATAATCTGACCATTTTTGACTTCATCTAGTAATCAAAGGCAAATGACACTGATACTTACTTCTCATCTATAAAAGCCGAGATGAATACCCTGGTAGGTACTTTGCTTGGTGGAAAGTTTGAACCTGATTTCTTGCATTGAGCCTCGACCAACCCGGTTCGCAATGTGGTATCAACGTTCAAACGTTCACTACGTGGGTGCCGCTCATTGAGCCTCCAATGGGGTCTTGACGTGTAGAAGATATTAGGAAGTCTTAAGGTGTTGTCACACCTTAAGATCCGCTGTCCAGTCTCAAAGCTTCTCGACGAGCTTTTCTGTCAAACGCAATCCTCGCGCCTTTCAAAACGTCAACCTGGAGGTCACGGACAATAAAGCGGGTCTCGTCGCGTCTTTGTCTGCCGTTAAATTTGATCGAGACGAGTGTAGTGGGTCCTTCTTGGATACTTTGTATGGCCACAGTAAAGATCTGCGTTATCTCTCTGTCGAGCCTTTTGACATCCATGGCCCAGTGTATGGTTGAGTGAAGGCATGCGGTCAAAGCTTTCTAGTATCTCATTGAAGCAGAGTATCATAACATTGTCCCCAGCGGCAGTATTCTGAAGCACTCGACGGCAGTCTAGATGGAACTGGATACATTTCGGTCAGGCTCTGCATTGCAATCCAAATGGACTCAACTTGGTCTGCGACTTCCAACTAGAACTGTTGTGCATGATGGTCCGATTTATGTACACCCATTTTGTTGAATAAATTTGTGATCGAGTCGGTCATGAGTCGATGAGCCCATAAGTATATGTGCAAATTGAATTCTGAAGTCTGAGGTCAGAGACCCTGCGAAGCGTTGACAACACAATTCGTGAATTGATCATCGGAATCCTGCCGTTGATGGATTGAAGTTCCTTTAATTTTGTGTAGACAAACGAACAAGTTAAGGTTAGATGACGCTCCAGAAAACATCTTTGGGAGATACTCATTCCAATATTCCAATCCTTCACTTACTGGGGGACTGAGGAATACAAAAATTGCGACGGACCGACGTAAATTCATGGCCAGCATGCCACACTTCGTCCTTTTCTACAATTTTAAACGGCTTACACGATGGGTTTCTCCGGAAACGAGACATAATAGATCAGTATTCAATTATTTTTGCACGTAGATAAGTACTCAGGGTAATTGATCAAGTTCAGAAGCGCCATGCGCCACGACCAGGTGAGACTTTCATACTTCTAATCCATCTAACCATCATCAAACCAGCCTCCTAGATCGACAAAAGGAGAGTTAAGGTTTTACGCCTTTTGCTCTTCGAGAGTCTTCATGATCCAAGGCTCTTTGGCAGCGAATTGTTCCGTGGGAACACCGAGCTCGAATAGGGTGGCAACGACCTTGGAGAAACTGGAAGGTCGAGTAAATCATTAGCAACAAAGTGCATGGTACGACGTCTTACTCCTTGAACCAGAGGTTGACGTCATCAGCATAGGCCTTGGCGTATTTCTTGAAGCTCCTATCTTGAACGAGAACATAATCGGTCCTGCAACGAAAGTCAGCGTAAATTTATCGGTGAGAAAGAAGGGACGGACGGCAGCATCATGAGAGACTTGGTACCCTTGTCCTCGAGTTGCTTGGGACCATTCCACTTCTTCCATGTCCAGCTATAGAAAAGTTAGCTGAATGAAAACGAAATTTGATGAAACAACAAACGTCTCGTTAAAGAGGAGCTTGTAGTAATCGTTAGTCAAGGTAGTCGGGGAGAAAGTCCAAGGTCCAGTGAATCCAGAGCGGTCAGTGTGACAGCGTCCCAAAGCGTGAGCACCAGAAAGAGCGACGATTTCCTGATCATTGAATCCCATACGTCCGAAAATCTGAATGTCGATTAGCATAGATGAAATACATAACATTGAAGAAATCGACGAACAGCCCTGAGATGTGCGGCGCCCTGTGTGGCATCGGGGAGACGACCGTCGGGTGTAGCGTCAGCGGCGAAACCGTCAACACGACCGGGGCGCCAAGGGATCTTGGGTCCAGCCATCTCCTGGATGGCTGCAACACCACCGAGGGTCCACAGGTCGCCGTAGCTGATCCATTCGTGCTCCTTCTTGATCTTCTCCATGAGATCCCGGGCGATGTTCAAGCCGTTGTTAGCACCATGTAGAGACTCTGGTTGGAAGCGCATGGTGGCATAGTTGCTGAGAAAATCAGCATGTGTAGGAGAACGAGACGAACAATGGGGATAGTTGATTACCTTCCACCGGTCTTAGTCTCCTTGTCGTAGGTTCCGGAAGCATGCCATGCCAGACGGAGGATCAGGGGACCGTAAGAGCCATCTAAAGTGTGTCACTCGCTTATTCTGTCACTCGGGGTAAAACGGGTATACCGTCGTATTCGCCGGCCTCATCCAAGAGCTCAGCGATTTTATTGTAGACCTGAAAATGACGTTGAAGCGACCGTATAAAATTTCCTAAGCGTCAACATACCTTCTGGTAATCATCCCTTGTAGGGACAAAGTTGGCCTTGGCCTGAGCCCCAGCGTTTGCAGAGCCGGCCTCGTTGGCAGCGTTGAGATAGTAGAAGCCACCACCTGCAACAGCAAGAGCTGCAATACCCAAGAAGAGACCGGTATTAGATTTCTTGGGCGTGGGGGCAGCGGTGGAATTGTGGCGGAAGGACGCCCTGAAGCCGGCATTGGCACGTGGGGTGGCACGTATACCAGCGACGGCCGCGCGGCGGACAGGATTACGAAGAAGAGCGGAGGACATGGCGGGCTACTGGAGAAAGCAAACGTATGAACCAAATTTCAATATAAATAAAACCTTCCGGTATCTCCGCCAATTTGTCAACCAATCACGAGCCGCGCTTTATAATTGTCAGGTGTTTCCATCCCGGTGGCACCTCTCAACTGGAATTATTTTCGCTTTTTTGTGGCGCAATGCTCATCTATACCTGTAAATCACTTCTTACGTGATTTTATTCAATTACAGGTCAGAACTCCCATGGTATGTCATTTTCATGCTTCTATCATGCTCTTTGTTTGCCATTGTACCCCGTGACCTTTATCACATGATTCGGTCGTCGAACTCTTCTCCCACCTCCCCATACCGTTGTCTGGTCTAAACGCTTTCCAAAGATTTTTTAACATCATCCCTCTGGAGAGCTGTGCAGTCTTCATGCCAAGTATCCGATCAGAGTTTACTCAGCCTTAAGGCGCTACATAAGACGTGATCATGATAGACCCGTGTGATTCGGCGCCTGTAAATCGACTTCTGACCAGCAAATCTAGGTTCTTCTTGTGAAAATAAGTCTCGGACATTCAAGAGGGTTTGTCCATCAGTGGAAATCTTCTGTCCCAGGTAAGATCGATACCAACAGCTTTGGGGCATGTCCGTGCGTTACCCTTCGGACTTTACTAGTCACAAAATCTGATTTTTACGAGACTTTCTTGGATTGCTAGGTGAAGGTTCCTATCCTGGACCATTTTCCCTGAACATATGTTAGTACAATATTATGGATATTGACACCGCTGATATGTCATCTGATGGCCGATACACCCGGGATGCTCTGCTTGTGCAGTCTTTGATCTTCTGACTTTATGTGACATCTATCAATACTCACGTATCGTCATCGCACAGCTATATAACGTGCACATCTGCTTGGCGCAATCGACTCAATCTCGAGCCTCCAATCACAACGACAATGTTTGCTCCGTGGTATCATCCATACCAACGCAACCCTAATATCTACTTGTCTTATGCACCAGGATCATATTACCCCGGATATAATCCTCAGCTTCGTACGTAACAACGAAACCCTCAAACTGCTATAGCTAAGTGCTTTTCACAGATGGCTCCGCCAAGTATCCACAGCTCTTCTACCTCCTTGCCTCGGACGCGACGCGTTTGCAATGGGACGTGCGAGACGCGCCTCCATCCATTCATCCGACGACGTTCTATCAGCATCGGCATACCATTGCGACGCAGAATTCAGTAAAGAAACTGAGGATCATATCCAAGGCGTTCCCTTGGACTATCGAAATAGAGTCACCCGATCCCATTACATGTGAAATGGTGTGGGAAGGACTGTATCAAGGGCTACAGCAACCCATGCAGGATTCTGAGTGGGGGATGCTTTGCAGTATGAAAAAGGGGCAGAGGGAGGCCGTGGAGAAGGCTGCGAAGAAGAGGAGAGAGCTGAATCAGGAAGATGGTCAGCCTTTGAAGAGGATTGATTATTTGGGTGAGGCAACGATGTTTGCAGGGTTAGATCGAGATGAAGAATTCGTGAAGCTGAGGTTGTTCCCTGGGTCGACGGGGGTCCCAGATACATGGGTCGTCTCGTTTAAGACGTAGACGCGGAAATCTCCGTGCTTATTCCTTTCTGTTTCCTTATCTCTTTCATATTTTACATCCTTCTCCTTCGTTGGCCTTGTTTTCTTGAAGTTATGTATCGTATTAAAACTCAGTTTTCATGAGGCCAATGAGAGCCTCAAGTCGCGAGGACCACGTGACTAATAAGCCTAGGGAGCAATCGTAGTGTTCATATGTTAGACAACACTTACAATTGCTCTCTAGGCGAGTGTTTCTTATTCCTTTCTAAGCTTTGAATAAATCTTAATTGATCTCTAGGTTCTCGCAGACGTTATCTACAATTACTTCTCGCGTTACGTTTGGCGCTCTTC
>JABAJZ010006808.1:0-92197 GCA_018857265.1 Termitomyces sp. T32_za158 | reverse complement strand
ATCTGCACCTTTTATAGTCACTGTGGTCTGGCTCTCTTAAATGATTGGATTGATTATAAGAGAGGGCCGAGCAAAAGATCTCCGCTCGGGCACAAGGATTTATTGTGACGACAAAACGGTTTGCGACTCATTAGCTACAACACATCGTCAAACTCACATAGTGTCTCAACACCTCATAGATGTCACCGCCCTTGTAAAAATTCCATCTACAGGAGACTTTCCTCTCGAAAAGAAACGAAGAAAGAGACCGAAAATAGAGATCTCCACTTATTTATTGCGGAGGTTGGAAGCTGAGCGGATAACAGTCAATCAGGAGACCAGCTAGTCCTACAACCTCAACAAGTACTTACCCGGGAGGAGGCCCGCCGAAGCCTGGAGGCGGTGGAGGGAATGGCATACCTGGAGGGAAACCAGGAGGCCGAGCGAAACCAGGAGGAGGTCCTGGCATACCTGGAGGAGCGAACGGCATTGGTGGTCTCTGAAGAGATGGGGGACCCACTACAATGGGAAATCGTCAATAAATTATCGATATCCATTAATGATTGAGGCGCACAAGGAGGCATCATACCCATACCGCGTCCTGCAGGCATACCTCGACCGGGCCCAACGGGAAGCTATGGAATCAATATTCATATTGATGAGGGCACAATAAAAAGAATAGAAATACCGCGTTCTTCTTGTCTTCGTCAACCACAGGCGGTGGTCCCTCAACGCTCAAACTGACAACTGTCTCTCCCCTCAAAATCACGAGGCCCAACGTCCTTTTGACTTCTTGTTCGGGTGCCGTCTCTTCACCTGCCTTTTTTTTAGGCCTGACTCGCCTGAACTCTTCGCAGTCGGCCAATACTAGGTTCATGTGGCGATCAAACGCGAGCATTTGGCCAGTCAATGCGCGTCCGTCGTTGATCGTGACTTTGAGTCTCCAGTTGATAAGACTCAGCATTTTTCCTCCTTTTGATTTCGGTGGAGGCTAATATACTTATTAATCGTGAAATCGTGCAATGGTGAATGAAAACTTACCATGGTTGGCGATGCTCCGAAGGTTCAACGATGCAAGTCAATGTTAACTTGATTTTTACAAACAAGGACAAATCTTGACCTGTGGCTGAACAATCAATCGTCGGAAAGTACTACTTGACCTTGGGTTTATACTTCCAAGCTTTAGTTGCTTCGTTAGCAATTGACCTGGTATCTTTTAAAACAATGTCCCGTCTCGCCACGAAGCTTACCAGGTTACTTGGTGCATTTCCTTGCTTCAAGCCTTCGAATCAGTCTTACACAATACATTTGCAGGCATCCGAACACCCCTTTTAAGTAGTCCAATGGCCGGAGCCAGTGGAGGTACTTATGTGAACACATGAAACAAAAGACTTTATTAACCCATGCCCGAATACCAGGCGAGCTGGCTGCCCGCGTTTCACAAGGAGGTGGCCTTGGATTCATCGCATATGGTGCGCCTTCTTCCTCCGCAGTTCCAGAGCACTGCTCATTGGATTGGTAAGGCTATCAAACGTTGGATGAATTAAAACTTGAGGTTAATACAGCTCGCTCGTTATTACGGATTGGCTCCGATTCTCCATTGCCCATTGGTATCGGCTATCTTGGATGGCGCCTCGAAACCCCGGGTGTAGCTGCTCATGATTTGTTGTCAGTCGCGCTCGACAATAATGTCCGGGCTGTATGGCTATCCTTCGGTACTCAGCTCCATTCTTGGATCGATTTCATTCGTAAATCCGAGCGTAAGCCTGGAACCACGAAGATTCTTGTTCAAGTCAACTCTGTCAAAGAAGCTCTAGTCGCAGTCCAGGACTGGAAGGCCGATATCGTGATAGCCCAAGGTTGAATTCTTACTGTTGGACCTGCCTGCGCGTGCTTTACACGTCGATTTAGGTATCGAAGCCGGAGGACATGGTTCAAGTTCTGCGCCATCACTGTTGACCCTCTTGTCTGAGATACTTTCGGCTATCCCCAAAGATGGACCACCTATCCTTGGTGCTGGTGGCATCGTCAATGGTTCCCAACTTGCGTCTCTTCTCGTGCTGGGGGCATCTGGGGCTGTTCTAGGCACACGCTTTCTACTGTCACCTGAAAGCTTGTACTTAGAATCGCAGCGCCAAGCGCTTATTTCAGCCCCCGAAGGATCATCCGTCCGTACAATGGCGTTTGATTATGCACGCAATACTCTAGGCTGGCCTGAGGGGATAGATGGCCGCGGTCTGCGCAATAGTTAGTCGTCAAGTTCATGGCCCTCTTTATCAGGAGACTCATATGTAGGCACTGTGGATGAATTTGAAAAGGGCGCCAATGTGGAAGATCTGCAGCGTAACTATGCAGAAGGCATGAAGACAGGCGACATTGACCGTATAGTTACATGGGCTGGTGCGAGTGTCGGTTTGCTCAGCAGAATACAACCTGCAAAAGTAAGTCATGCCGAGATTTCTTCAAATTAATTTGACACCTCGCACAAGGAAATTGTCGAAGAAATTCATAAAGAATGTGTTGTCCGTTTGCAAGCCGCCAACTCCCTTCTTGAGTGACCTCGAATGGAACTAGGTTCTACTCTGACTCATGAAACATTGTTCGCAATAGTCAAACATACATCATCAATCATTGAAGCTTTGAAACTTGATCCAAACAAACACTTCTCACATATATTGTATTCATGTGTGAATTTGGTGGCCTCGGATGAAGTTATTCTAGTTACAACAAAATATGAAACAGCTGTTTTGTACAGACAACATGAAATTTCCTGCTTAGTGAACAATCTCCACAGTGAGGTCTCCCTGGTTGATTGAATCCCCTGAAAGTATGGTAAATAATGTGTTGGTTCGGTGCCAGAAGTGTCGGGTACTATACCTTCTTGAACAACAACACGCTTAATGTGACCAGAAACGGGAGCAGTAACGGCGGATTCCATCTGTCAAGAGCAATCAACCAAATGACCAGAATAGATGTGTATTTTTCTTACCTTCATTGCGCTCAGCACTTGATAGAAGCAACAAAATTTATCGCGTCAAATGATTGTTAGTGTGACAACAGAAACAGGAAGACTGACCACAAAGTGGATCTCCCTTTTTGATTTCTTGGCCTTCCTTCACCCGAACTTCCACAACTACACCTGACATGGGAGCTCCAACAGAACCTGGATCACTGGTGGCCTTCTCCCGCGATACTGTTTCTACTGCTGAATTCTTATCTTCTACTGACACCGGTCGGACCTGATTGCAGATTGTGGACGTTTATTGATAGTCAACTCTCAGCTCGATCAAAAAATGTCCATACCTCGCCGTTGACTTCAAACCAGACGTCGCGCTGAGCCCGTCCCTCGACAACGGGGCCAACAGCCATGAGACGAATTATCAGAGTCTTGCCCTTCTCAATGGAGATGTGCATCTCCTCTCCTATTTCAGGACGTCCCAAGAAGTAGCGTGTAGGAACGACGCTAATGAGGTATCAAAGATTGATTAATGAAGTCATCAGTAAAAACCGACCTAAGGTCGCCATATTTCTCAATAAAGCCTTGATACTCCTCGAAGACCTGCATGATACATATGGTAAGTTTCCAAATAAAAGGTGCGTAGATAAGGAAAGATACATGCCTTTGGATACATGACATAGGATGCGACGTCCGTATCTGTAATATGTTTCCCAAACTTACTCCGTAACTCCGCCTTGATCTTCTTAAAGTCCAAGGGTTCCATGGTCGCACCGGGACGCCCGTCGATTCTTTGTTTGTTCCTGATGATTTTCGAACGAAGAGGTTCTGGGAATCCTCCCACAGGCTGTCCGAGGTAGCCCTGGAAGAACTCGACCACAGAAGACGGGAAGTCTAGGGACTCAGCACGATCGATAACGTCTTTCTTGGTGAAGGAGTTGGATGTCATCCACTGTGCGAAATCCCCCACAACTTTGGACGAAGGCGTGACCTACGTGAAATTTTTGGTATCATCAACATTGACCTCATCGTTCTGTAAACACTCTACCTTGATTATATTACCACACTGACGTGGAAGTTGAGACATTGTCATTTCAAAGTAAAATAAAGGCGTACCAATTCGTTAGCTTCGATGTATTTCTGTTTGATTTCTAAAATAAATGGTGTCAATGCCGTTGATGCGTGGAAATTAGTTGCATACCGGTCCACTGTGTACCAAGACCAAGTTGGGATGCCTGGAACTATCAGAGAAACCAGATATGAACAACAGAGAAGGCACACTTATTAGAAGGGCACACACCATCAGATTCGTATATTGTCCTCCCGGCATCTCATGGTCAAACACACTGGAGTCAGAGGCCCTTACGTTGGCCTCGAAACATGAGTAGAGCATGCGGACTTGACTCCAGTAAAGGTTCAATGCCTGAATATCTTCATACCGGATGCCGGTTCCCATATTTGTTTGTTCAAGAGCCATGCACACAGCGCCCATAGAAGGCTGAGATGTCAGACCAGACATGCCTGAGGATCAATGTTTTAGGTGACGATGACCTTCGAGACACAAAAATACTGACTGTCAATAGCGACGTCGACAACATCGGCACCAGCAGCAGCAGCGGCAATCATGCTAGCAGCAGCAATACCTGCAGTGTCATGAGAGTGGACATGGATGGGAAGATCTGGGTGCGCCTTCCTGATAGCGCCAATGAGACTAGAAGAAAGTAGACGTCTCAATAACTTGTCCAGAATCAGTCTCAGAGACGCACAGTTTGGCGGCTTCAGGTTTTAGAAGACCGGCCATATCTTTCACGCCAAGGACATGAATGCCTTCCGCAACGAGCTCCTGGACGAAATCGAGGTAGTACTGCAGGGTATATTTTGTTTCCTTTGGGCTGGCGCAATCGCCGCTGTAGCAAACGACAGCTTCAACAACACCCCCTGCTTTCTTCGCAGCATCGATACCGAGACGCATCTGGAAGAAAATTCAAGTTGCTAAATGATACAGAGATCTTATCACTTGCATTCTCTATCAAAAGTTTCAACAGTTGGTACTCGTGAGAAGTGGAAAACGCACCAATGTAGTTCAAGGAGTCAAAGACGCGGAAAATATCTAAACCATTCTCGACAGCCTTCTTGGAGAAGTCGTAGATTGCGTTATCGCTGTAAATCAGGGGCTGTTTGAGCAACTGCTACTGTAGTTCGATTCAGGTCCTTACGGATAACTCGTATACCCGACACCATTGGCTCCACGAATCAGGGCCTGGAATGGGATATTGGGCACCAGGGTACGAAGCTTCCTCTACAAGAAAACGAGATCACTTTGAGTTTGCTGGATTTGCTGATCGTGACATACCAAACGTTCCCAGGGATCCTCGTACAAGAAACGCATAGAGACATCAAAGGTTGCACCACCCCAGCATTCAATACTGTACGCGTTGGCCAAAGCATAACTGGTCTCCTTCGCAATGTTCACCATATCAATGGTACGAAGACGAGTAGCAAGGAGAGACTGGTGAGCATCACGCCAGGTCGTATCCATGATCAAACAGCCAGGATAGTCGCGAACAGCCTTTGCAAACGCCTCGGGCCCTTGCTCTACAATGATGTTACGCCATCCGACTGTGCAAGGCTGGAAAGTATCGAGAGGTGGCCCATTCTCGGGATCTTCGCGGCTTTGGAGCTTCGGGATGACAATATCTGTCTTAAGACCAGGCTCGCCCTTGATTTCGTTCAGGACGAGCCAAGCCAAGACACATGGGCAAGGCAACTTACCGTCTGCCCTTTGATTGAGCTTCCATTGACGGCGAGGTCACCTAGGTAAGCTAACAGCTTCTGAGCACGATTCTGAGTCTGTACCAGCTTGAAAAGATCGGGGGTGTCATCAATGAACTAGGGAACAACTGCAGTCAGCCCAGACTTTAAGTGGTTCCGGATGAAACGCACAGTAGTCCACGTCTTGCCTCCGATGAAGATATCATGGGTAAGCAGTCGAAAAAGGAAGGGAATGTTGGTTTTAACACCACGAATACGGAATTCTACGAGGGCACGAAGCATCTTTCGGCGGGCAACCTCATAGGTTGTTCCTTGAACTGTACACTTTACCAATAAGCTGTCGTAATGGGGCTACATTGAGGCAGGATGAAACAATCAGCCAAAAAGAGACATCAGAAAGACATACTGTAATCTGTGCTCCCGCGAACCCGGAGCTGGCATCGAGACGGACACCGTTTCCACCCGCACTGCGATAAACTTCAATCTTTCCTGTATCAGGCTGGAAGTTCTGAGAAGCATCCTCTGTCGTGATACGACACTGGATGGCAAAACCACGTTTCGTGATAGCATCCTGCGTTAGACCAAGCTGCGTGAGTGTGGCACCAGCTGCAATCTGAATTTGGGCGGCAACAATATCGATACCAGTGATTTCCTCTGTAACATCAACTTTAGTTTTGAATGCAAGGAGCTCGCCTGTGCAACTTACCAGTGATCGTATGCTCGACCTGGATACGAGGGTTGATTTCGATAAAGTAATGCCTGCCAAGCTGATCCACCAAGAATTCAGCAGTCCCAGCATTCCTATACCCGACACTTTTGGCGAGTTTGATGGCGTCGCTAAGGATCGCCTGCCTCACTTCTTCAGGAAGATGGGTCGCAGGTGCAACTTCCACAACCTTTTGATGACGTCTCTGAACGGAACAATCACGCTCGAAGAGATGGATTGTGTTGCCCTGCGCATCGGCCAAGATCTGAACTTCAATGTGACGCGGACGTTCAAGGAAACGTTCTATGAAAACGGTTCCGTCACCAAAAGCAGCCTTTGCTTCGCTGACAGCACGCTCAAAGGCAGCTTTGAAATCGGATTGTTCGCGAACAACACGCATACCACGACCTCCTCCGCCCATAGCCGCCTTGATAATGACTAAGTATACATCCTCAGTCGCAAAAAGAAAAGATTCAAAGTGTCCTTACTCGGAAAACCGTACTCTTCGACGAATGAAGCTCCGTCTGAGTAGGAATCTACGGGTCCTGGCGTCCCAGGAACAACAGGGACACCCACCTTCATGGCTGAAGATTATAAGAACGAGATTCGAGCAGATGCACTGAAGCGACGAATTTTACCTAGAGTGCGCGCCTTTGTCTTATCACCAAGACCATCGATGACCTCTGGTGAAGGGCCAACAAAAGCAATTCCGGCTTGCTCAACTTTACGCGCAAACTCTGCGTTCTCCGACAGGAAACCGTATCTAGAGGTATGCAAATTTTCTCAGAAGTTGGATCCATTAGGGACGTGCAAGCATACCCTGGGTGGATCATGTCTACCCCATGCTCGAGCGCAACTTTGATAATCTCATCCTGAGCAAGATATGCGCCAACAGGAGTGAGACCTTTTCCAACTTGATATGCCTCGTCTGACTGGAGGGCACAGACATATCAGAACGAAAGATAATCCGTTAACTTTCAAAGATCGCACTTTTTGACGATGGGCCGATAAGCGATCTTCATATGAGTAGATCGCGACTGTGTGCATGGCCAACTCATGGGCGGTCCTAAACACGCGAATCGCAATTTCCTGCAGAGCAGATAGATATTTATACAAGAGATAAACGAGGTAAGAATAACACGACACGTACACCGCGATTGGCGACAAGAATTTTAGTGAGTGGCCCACCATGACCAGCAGACTTTCTTCTCATCGTTTGTATGGAGTGTACAGGGGTACCGGGTGCACTGGGCGACCCAGCAAAGAGCCCAGAGAGCCTGGGAGGATGAAGGGTGCTTTGGGAGGCCATGGCGGTGGAGGACGAGAAGCAGCCAAGACCGACGATTTGAGGGATGAAACCCGACGGATGTGTCCGCTCAATTTCCGGTTCTGTTATCTAATCGCTCCATAACAGGGGATTCAGCCGGTCTTGTCCCGACCGGCAATTGACGTAACCGGGTCAGAATCCGTTTTTCCGCATATCTGCCCAGTGTCAATCACATTGTCGACAAAGAGTGACTTCTACAAGAATTCAGACTACATAAAAACTACTTAGTAGTAACTGTCATCGTTGAAGCGGGCTCCCGACAAGGCCTTCAAAAAAGATAGCCGAAGCCATCTCGAAACAGGTCGATCGGCCTGAACAGACACAAGACCCCAAAAGACTAATGTCCTTGAGTCGTTCACAGTGTCTGTCGGACAAGAAATACTTCGTGATTCCCACAAGATTCCAACAACATTGCCAGTGCATCATACCTGGATCCGAGACAGACCTCTGGACGAAAAACATAAGGCAATGTCCTCATACATCCATCACATCGAGAAGACACACAAAGTTCCAAGCTTATCTTCTCTCCGTCAAGGACTGGGAACGATCGGTCAAAGGCAATAATGAGTCTGCCTTCTTGCGCTGGTCGACCGCCTTCTGATTGTTCTTGGCCACGGAATACATCAGGCCTGCCAAAAAACCGACGGAAACTGCGGAAACTGAGCATAATGTGACAGGATCCCCAAAGAAAATCATTCCGGATGCCGCGACAGGTAATTTGTTCAAGGCACCGACCATGCTACCTTGAATCAATATGGTTCACGTCAACTGATGGCTTAGTAGCTGACCTGTATGTCGTACTACTGGTCACCCTGATGCACCATGCTGTTGTATAAGAAATTCCCACTGCTACTGCACCAGAAAAGGAGATAGCACACAAAAGGAAGACTCGACTCTCCTGAGGGCTGGTATAACGCATAAAATGACGTTTATACCCCTGAGGACGACTGGGCACTCACAAATTCAAAGCAAAACTCGCACTACCCCAGTCTTCAACAAGGAAAGAGCAGATGACTAGAACAGGAATGCACAAGAGATTGTTGTAGAACATCGAATCCCAGTCTGAGAATCCTGTCGCTTTGATTCGTTTTCGCATGGAAAGTACCTGTGGGGTGAACAATCAACGTTAGCCAACGCCCACCCAGGACCATTTTGAAAATCAAACGCACATAGCCGGCGCTTGCGAGGCAGTTCATGAGCATCCACAAATAACCAATATTCAAGTCATGAACAGCACCGGTGAACGACTCAAGACTGGTAGATGCGTTGGTGGGAGATATGGAGCTTTTCATCGCGTTGATGATATCAGGCCATGCTGCAATGACAGAGGAGATAACCTAGGAAACGAGTCAAGTCGAGTCGCAAGAGTTAAAACTGTTGAAGAACACACCATCAGAATAAACGAAGCAAAAGTTAAATGCGTGACTTGACCGCCAAACCAAAGAACTTCTCCATATGCCTGTAAAGCGCGGAGCCAAAACTCTTTAGCACATCACCAAAAATCGTGAAATGACTACAAACAATAAGTATTATGGTAAGATTCTTGAAAATTGTATAGACCGGTATGCTCAAAAATTGCTGGCCAATTTAGCAAACTATCGTAGTGGCAGATACAATACACACTCACCAAACTTTTAGAGCCGGTATATATCACGCTCACAAGGAGTACGCTGATAGGAAACCAAGCTTTCGTGTCATCAATATTAAGAGGCCGAAATCGTACGAATTTCGCCTTCTTTGCTGCCATTACACACAGGACACAGACTGTTGATTGGATTGCCAGCAGAAGAAACGTCATAGAAAAGTTGATACCAGACACAACAAACTGGGAAGCATTTAAATCCTAGCGTTCAGTCTGGTAACAAACTGGGCAACATCACTTACTGACCTTGTTGACCACCGTCATGAGGATTGAGGCGCAGCAATAGCACAATATTGGTAAGACTAGATTGCTCTTTCGTTTTTTTCGCTGAAGGGAGTGATACAGTTGCAAATGCTCACCCGCAGATGCCTGTACCTCCTTCGACGTCCCTGTAGCCAATGCTTTCTTCAGCTCTGCCACATCTTCTGGAGATTTTTCGTGAGTGGTCATAATTGAACTACCGCAAAGAATGAAGGCGGTAGGATAGTCAGTCGCGAAAGGCCTATGTGAACCAAGAAAGGTGCTCCGGTACAATTTGCCAGCAAATTGTGAAATTGTCCGTGCCCACTGTCAACGCTATGTCGAGAGACTCTGCCCGAACTAGACTGAGGTCATGGATGAAATGCTTACACGTGACGGATCTCGCGACCGCACCTGAAGGAACCACAACTTTTACAAGTATTCCTCCCATTCCACCCAGCCATCCGGTAGTACAGCATCCTGTTATAGTTTTCCGCATGCCCTGGTTAGCGACATTGGCCTCGATAGGCATGGCTGTCGGCCCGCCTTTGGTACGCTGTTTCTTGCTGATCTTTGAAATTACTAATGTGTGTTTTCAGGTTTATGCTGACCAGGCGGTATCAATAGTCAGAAAAAAGCGCGTCTATTTGTTAAATCCAAGTCATAGATAGCCCACTGGCACTTACAATCAGACAGGGACTCGACAGGATTCTCTCGTGACGTTTGTGCAATCTTGTAGGTCATCACGCGTTCGCAGCACTACTAGTCTGCTCATTTATGACTAATTCTTGCAGGTTACTAGCAAACATTACAAGATGCTTTTTCTGGCTAGGGTGTGCCTCCTCGTACAATCTTCTTTGACTCTCTGATTGGCGAATTGCCAGGCAACATTTTGAATTCGCCCTTCTCATCCAGTCAATCTTAATGATTCTAGCGCAGGTTTGTATGTTCAGCATACTAGATTGTCGGATTTATGTGAACTCTATTAGCTGGCCTTACTATACATATGCAATCTCTATCGTCCCAGGCTCAGTCCCGAAGCCTTAGGGGGATCGACGCGTCCTCTCGCCTTTTGGCAATGGCCCAACTATTCACAATATATCGAATTTCTAGCAGGTTTTGTGTGCGTCGTACTCAACTATTGCGCCGTTCTCCTTGAACATTGCTATTAGTCTGTGTCAAGCTATCCTTTTCCTTATTTTTGGTCGCTTTGAAACATTTGTTTCGACTCTCGGTTTTGTGGCGTTAGGTCTTGAGAGTACACTACCCATACCGCAACTCATCAGGTTATCTTTTCTTGACACAGAGCGGGTCGTGACTAATCTATATGTGCAGCAATTATAAGCAACGCTCGCTCTATGGCTTCCGGATGTCGACCCTCATTGGTTGGGCAGGTGGTGATTCTTTCAAGTACTTTTTGGTCGAAAGTTTCTCTTGTATTGAACTGAGACACCCATAGGACCACCTACTTCTTTCTTCAGAACTCTCCATTTCAATTTAAGGCGTGTGCTATCTTTCAGCTGTCGGTTGACTGCGGTAAGAATGTTCTTTATCCTAACTCCCCTGATTGACTTTCTTTTAGCAATCGTAATCCAACGTGTAATCTATGGCAACGCACCACCAGCAACTGCGCTGTTGACAAATGAAGATGATTTAGAAGAAGCTTTGGCTCTGGCTTCTTGATTTGTTCGAGCGACGTATCCATTATAACATTGAGCTGACTAGACTTTCAATGTACGCGTAGGCTGTCGTTTGATTCTCGCCCTCACATAAATGGCTTCAGATTTCAGAGAAGTTGTTCAAATTGACGGCGTTAGTGCGGCTAGGTTGTTTCTTTCTCTGCTTGTTCATCGAAAACGAGGCACACAAAGAAACGAGGCATACAATGGAAATTCCACTTTTGATTCTTCATATTCCTTCATCAATCATGGCGTTGCTTTGGGAACAACTACTTACTGCTCGCCCAATGTGTCGGTTTCAGAATCTCAATATGTAGATGGTTCCGGTGCTAGATCCATGCCCGATTTCATCGTCGCGGCGTATCTTCTCACCTTGACAGCAACCCCGATTTTCAGCTGCCGATCTGGTTACCCTGTTCTTCTTGAGATCCATAACCCCCTCATTAATCCTACAAGCATTCCCCACGATGTAGGTATACAGTAAGCTTTGATCAACTGCCAGTTACTTTATGCAAGGAGATGACTGCTCAGCGCTCAACGCCCGTCAAGTTCCATGGTCGAAGAAGTATCAAGTTTGCTTCGTGTAAGCTAACGTGATCTCATCCTTCGGGGTTGAGCATCTTGGGCATGCGCTTCTTCCTCGATTGTTCTGGAAAAACATCCCCGATTGATATCCCTCCCAAGTAGTACTACATATTCTGCAGAGAGGTTCCAGCTTCTGTAGCCAGAATTCTAAAAGTAACCGCAACTGATTGCTTCAAGTCATATCATGGTGCTTGATAGATCGCCAATATGTGATATCTATCAGTTGTCAAAGATTATTAGACGACCGACTGATACCAAGAATCTCTAGTAGCAGTTGGACTATACACACGACAAAAAACGACAAAAAAACTACAAAAAGTTGGTAAGTCGGGCAATGTACGAAGGGATGTGAAACTCGAAGTTGTAGCAGGGTTACAAAAACATACAAGGACAGTCTGTTAGTCGTCAAATTTTATTCGATATTCTTCTTACATTTTTTGTTCGCAAAATTCCTATAGAGTCATCTATTCCGAAGCATGAGTGAGGGGATCAATGCAGATTATGCCGTCCCTCTCGCTCCATGGGTATCCCCAGCGATGCAGCCACTCGCGGACTCCTGTGGCCAGACGGGCACGTGATGCGCCGCGAGCGACGTCCTGAGTTCCGGTATGTTTCTCTTCACCAACGATGGCAAAAGCTAGGAAGGAATGAGACATTACATTAGATCAGAGGAATCTGATGTACGCACCCAAACCGTAGAAATGTTCGTTCTCAAGCTAGAAATTTATATGCATGCTTCAACCAAGGAAAACAAGGGGAAAGATTTCAACTTACAGCAAGCAAAAACTGCTCCAACACCTCTGTCGCCTCGTTTGAATGAAGCCCATGTAAATCCAGCATAGCTTCCATCCTCTCTTCAGAAGACAGCTTGCCATCTCCAATGTCCTTGCTCGCAACACCCAAGCACACGCCATAACCTCCACCACACGAATTACCCCGTGCGCTACGATCGCCTGGATCGTCTGACCATGCTGCGTCTCTGTTCCTTACTGCCTGTTCAGCAACCTTTGCACGTTCTGCCACAAGCTTTCCTGCAGCAATAACCATCTCTGCAGCCATTTTTGCATTCATTTCATGTCCCTCCCTGCTGAAACGCTTAGCCGCAGAACCATCACCCCGACGCCACGCATCTGCTGCACGCGACAAACACGCATTCCTTGCTGCACCAAGTTGTAATGCCCTCTGTCTGTACGACATGTACATATTACTGACAGAGTCTCCGGTCGGGAGCGTTGGAAGGAGTAGGGGTGCGCGCAACTTGAGACGAGGTGAGGGTCGTGGAGCAACAATGGCCGATCGGCCCTGTGGGTGCTGCAAAAGGTCCGCAGACGGGCCACCAATACGCGCTGCAATTGTTGGGTCACCATTACTGGCGTTTGGCGGGTGTACAGGAGCAGGTTTCTTGACAGCAGCAGCGAAGCGTGTTCGGCTGGGATCGTGATATGGACCTCCACGTCGCCCACGTGCACCGGCGCCCAGACCGGTCTCGTAGCCAAGAACCGGGAATTCCTCAGCGGGAAGGTTTTGTTGTTGCAGGTGTCCAAGGGGACCTGTGCCAGGCTGGATATTTGCGCGCGCCATAGCGATATTGAGACTTGAGATGTCGGCATCCTTGGGAAGGTGATGGAGGAACTCGCAATTCTCCTGTTTGGCGCAGGTGCCTCGTAGCCAAAAACGACAAAGGGCTCGTTCGAGATCGTGACTAGGAAACAAGTCGTATTGATACAAGAGAATGAACTATTCATGTAGAAAGACTGACCTGAATCTGCAATCGGCGCGGAGGCACTCGCCCGCCATAAAGTAACGGCATACTCGGTTTCCGCCGGGTACGGGTCGTGCACGACCAGTGCCATTGGTCACATACCGAGGACTATTGGTATTTGCAAAATTGTTGCGGGAGGTATTTCCGCGTCCGTTCCCCATTGCCTCGCGAGAGACTAGAGTGACTCTTCCACCCATAGACTGCATGCGGACTTGAGGTTGAGGTTGCGTTGGGGGGCAGCGATCAACGAGCCAAGCCATGGCGCGCTCAAAATCGTAGCCGTTAACAGCAAGGGCCTCCTCGAGCTCTGAAGGAGCGAGGGTTGAGCCAAAGACGGAAGAAAGGACGTCAAAGGGCGTCATGCCATCAGTAAGCTCGGGGTCCATGTCTAGACCGCCATCGTGAAACTGGAGCTCGTTGGGGGAGTCGTCTGTGAAGTTGTAAGGAGGCATTTGATAGGTCCACTGAATGTTATCATAATCTGAACTGGTGACTGTATTGAAAGGGGGGGGGGAGTTGGGGCTGGGTGCGAAGGGATCAAACGGGTCGTGCTCATCGTCATCATCAGGTCGGAGACTGGTGCGCAGTGACGAGCTCGGAGTGATGGAACGCGGATACTGAGATGGAGATTGGTCAGCAATGAGAGGTGCGGCGATGGCAAGATTCGAGGTAGCCCTAGGAGAGTTGTGAGCCCAGAGATCTGGAGAAGCGGTATCAGTACGCAGATAGGAAGCAGGTGCCGATGGGGCGGCAGAGAGAGGGCGCTGGATGGGCTTGAACTCGGACGCCTTGGCATTGAGAAGACGGGGGGAAGAGAGAGGAGAGGCTGGAAGACTGGCGGTGAACTGAGCATGGGCCTGAGTTGCCTGCATGTGGGCGAGAATTGGGGAGGACTGAGGAGAGTAGTCACTCCTGGCATACGCGGGCTGTGCAGCAGAAGCCAGTGGAGACGAAAGAGGAGTGTGTGGACGACGAAAGGCCATGGCAAGCGGCGAGGAAGGCGCAGAGTTGGGCCCATCGGGGCGCGCAGCGTGCAGACGACCCGAGTTGCGCGACGATGGCCGCGATATCGGACGGCGTGCAGACGTCAAGAAGAAGAATGGCACACCCGCGACGTCGTCGCGATGCTTGTGCATGAGCTCGAGCACGTTCTGCTCGACCTGCACACAGCGTCAGTGCCGGCCAGCACTTACATGGCGCACTTACCGCCTCGTCATCCATGCCATAGGTCCGCTTGAGAAGCGCCTTGAGCTCCTCCTCCTGCTCGTCGGCGAGCAGGACTACCACGCGATTGACCCACGACGAGGAGACGCGGTTGAATTCGTCGGGATCAGTCGAGTCGTCGTATGTCTCGAGCGGCTTGTACTGGCGCGCGATTGCAGAGAGCTGGGCACGAGTATGGGGAAACTTGGGCATGGCCTCTGTCGACAAGTCGCCAGAGTCATAGGCCGTCGTCGCCAGTGGCAGCGTCAACGAGGTCATTGCTGGGAATCAAGCCAATGACAAAGCACGGCAAGCTCAGAGTCCGTTCTCATGCGTTCTACCCTGCAATATCCCTCCAGTGCACTCTGGCTACACTTCCGGCCTACCTTGGCAAGCAAAGTTGCACTCGTAGACTGCTTGATTTTGAGCAACACTTCTTACATTTTTGTTAGACGCCACATGTTTTCTCATACGCGCTTCTACTACTCCCACCTTGATCCTTCGCCGCTGCAGATCTATGCGACGGGCGCTCGCCATGTGTCCCGTGCGCTTTCCCTCTGTTTAAGCGCTTTTGCCAGCTTTTATGATGGCGTTGTAGCGCGATTCAAGTTTATATACCTTGGCATTGTTGATCAACGGTGTAGGCAATGCCAATAACGTCATGTGTGCTCTCAAGAGAGAAAGACCAATTCAATTGCAAGGACATACTCTCTTTGGCCTTGGGCGCTTAGCCTTGCTCGACAGTGGTAAATCGTATCCACGGCCTGTCATTTAGACTCGCTACAGTATTGATGAACTCTCATGCCGCTCACCCTCAGACTCATCTCCAATGCTGGGTTCTACTGCACTCAAATACTGGTTGCATTAAGCAGCATATTCATGGCTACTACATTTTGTCAGTGATGTGCGGATTCGAGACCTTATGATTAGTCGATTCTGCTTTGATTCTCTTGTTGGATGAGCTCAGCGCTTGACCACTGATTGAACTTGCCTAGTTTGACTTGATTCCTGGCGCTAGCGCATTTGCTCCATAAACTCAAACTGCTTCTGATACCACGAGCCTCTTATCGCCATCATCTCCAAGTACTCTCCCTCATCCTCATGGATCCGAATCGAGTTACAAGGCTCACGAAACTTTTCGAGGCTATATTGCACGGAAAGCAAACCATCATCCCCCAGAATGCTAAACTATTCATCGAGGCTCTGTGTGCACAGCCAGACCGCGCAGTTTGTATACGCAAGCTCATGAGTAGCAAGACAGGACTCGATTCCTTGCAGTCTGCCCTTCGTATTAACCTCACGCCAGTCTTCTTCAACGGTCCCTGTGCGGACCTTCTCGAATATCTCCAGCTCCCCGATTTGCAGAGCATTGGGAGTGGCCAATTTCTCACGGACATTCTCCTGAAGATTGTCGATCCAGCAATCTTCTGGGACCCCTTTATGCAATCTTTCAAGGACGGGACATTGAAGAAGAGAGCTCAGATTGGTTTTGCTTGGTTACTCCATCGCCTGGTTTCCATTCCTTCTCCCCAATCTGACTAGTATCGGATCCAGGCGACTGACATCCTGAAGTCGCTTACAGGCGCATCGGACAATGATGTCCTCAAGACGTATGGCAGACGAATACAACTCGTATTGGAAGCCTCTGCCACCGGTAAAGTACCTGAGGGCGGAGACGGTCCTGGCGGTCGACACGACAACGATTTTGTCGACTTTCGTACAATTGCCATCCTTCCTACTCCCAGTGAGATGAACTCTTCTGAAACACCCTTCCTGAGGCATAGTTCAGCTGTCGACGAAACTGAAGATTCCGCGCGCGTTGCTACACATCTCGATAATCAATTCCGTCTTTTGAGAGAGGATATGCTCCATGAGATGAGAGAGGATTTGCAAACCGCATTGGGGAAAAAGAAGAATCGTCGTAAAGGACTGACCATAGATGGCTTGCTTCTCGAGGGCCTCAATTTTGGCTCAGAGAGACGACGCACTCGGTGGGGGCTCCAGATGGAGTGTCAGGACGATATCAAAGGCCTGAAAGGCGCGAAAGATCGAAAAAAAATACTTACAAGCATATGAAAACCGAAACTTTCTCAAACATCGGTCTTTGGGTTGTCTCCTCGTTGATGGAGAAATCGTCTCGTTCGTGACGCTCAGCAGAGAGGAAGAACTGTTGGTGAAGACACCGCCGTCGATTGTGCTGCAAGTTGATGGTGAACTTGCTGTCAACGAAACGTTGCTCAAGCTCAAGTTCGCCACAAAGGTCGAGTTCGTCTCAGTTGACACCGCTGTATTTGCCTACGAGCACGTCCTCCAAGCGCTCCAACGCACGACTACTCTACCTTTATCCCATGAACTGCTGTTCTGGAACTCCAACAGTGGTCCACCATCAACACTCGATTCAGAGCCCTCCAAACTCGCGGAATTTGTGCGAACACTCGAAATAAATCCGCGGCACGATTTTCAGCATTTGCTTCATCTGGCCCAGAGCACCAAGTTGGACCCTTCCCAAGCAGAGTCGCTCATTGCTGGTCTCACACAAAAGGTATCCTTGATTCAGGGTCCTCCTGGTAAGTAGTTAATCTTCTTGTGCTATCAAGCAGGCTGACAAAGGTTATCAGGCACCGGAAAGTCGTTTATTGGTTCGCTTATCGCCAAAGCCATCCATGACCTTACAGAAAAGACAATATTAGTTGTCTGTTATACAAATCATGCCTTGGACGATATTTTGACAAGCCTTCTGGACGTGGGCATTCCAGGGATCAGCCTCGTCCGCCTCGGTGGAAAATCGACAGATCGGACAGCATCTCTGACAATGCAGAGTCAGAATCCAATTTTCAGACGTAGTAAGGAAGGGTGGTTGGTTATAGATCAGGTGAAGAACGCAGCTGCGGAGTATGAACAAGATCTCCATAAGACCTTCAAAGTCTTTCACGAGTCACATGTGTCTTCAAAAGATATCATGGACCATCTTGAATTTGAAGAACCCGTGATCCATACTGCTTTCCAAGTACCCTCAGCCACGGGTGGCTTCACCCGCATAGCATCAAGAGGGCGTGTCGTGGATGACTTTTACCTTCTCGATGAGTGGTCTGCAGGGCGAGACGGCGGTGTGTTCAAGGACGATGATATTGTCAAACAAGCGAAAGATCTATGGTCCATGCCTTTGTCAGCTCGAAGAGAGCTTCTTAAAAAATGGACGACGGCCATATACGAAGAACAGATCATATCTATCTGCACAACTGCGGCTGCTTACAATAAGCACCAAGATAATCTGGCCAAGCTATTTGCAGAGAAGGATACCGCTGTCCTTCAAAACAAACGGATTATTGGTTGCACAACAACTGCCGCCGCAAAGTACAGTGACAGTCTTCAAGCAGCGTCTCCAGATGTTCTGCTCGTTGAGGAAGCAGGTGAGATTTTGGAAAGCCATGTCCTGACAGCCCTCTCGTCGAAAACCTCACAACTAATCCTTATTGGAGATCATAAGTATGTTAACTTTAGGTTCAGTCATTGTGATAATACTTACTTTGGTGGTGAAGGCAACTACGTCCCAAAGTCAACAACTACAAGTTGACTGTGGAAAATGGAGAGGGTTACGATCTCAACAAGTCGCTGTTTGAACGTCTAATACTGAGAGACTATCCGCATGCCAAGCTCACTTCCCAGCATCGTATGCGGCCTGAGATCTCGGCACTCATTCGTGAACTCACCTATCCCGAGCTTTTGGACGCCCAAAAAACCCAAAATCGCCCTGACGTTCGAGGGGTTCAGGATAATATTGTCTTTATAGACCATGATCATCCAGAGGATAATTCAGATCTTTCTGATCGTAAGGACGGAGGAGCAAAACCCTCCAAGCAGAACAGCTTTGAGGTTGACATGGTACTTAAAATCTTTAAATATCTTGTGCAGCAGGGCTATCGAAGCGAGGAGATGGTTATTCTAACGCCTTATCTTGGCCAACTCCAGCTTCTGAAGAAGGCACTGGGTCGAGACCAGGATGCAATCCTCAGTGATCTGGATATTGCTGATCTCATTGCAGCTGGAGGAAATATTACTTCGCAAAAGTCGTCGGAACCCTCTAAGCAGCGGATACGTTTGGCTACTATCGGTTTGTGCCACTCCAGATATTTGATCGTTGTGGATCCTGATCACGCTATATAGATAATTACCAAGGAGAAGAGAGTGATATTGTGATAGTCTCCCTCACTCGAAGCAATGCACACAACGATATTGGTTTTATGTTTTCGCCCGAACGATTGAATGTCCTTCTTTCTCGTGCTCGAAATTCGCTCATTATGCTTGGGAATGCGAAAACATTCACTGGTTCTCGTAAAGGTGGACAACTGTGGAAGCGTTTAATGTCGATGCTTGAATATGGTCAGCATGTCTATGATGGCCTGCCTGTCCAGTGTGAACGCCACAAGGACAGAAAAGCTTGTCTCAAACAGCCGGTAGACTTTGAAACTCATTGTCCTGATGGTGGATGTACTGAGCCCTGGTGCGAGTCTACACGCTTATTACTTATCAACATTTACTCATCATCATTGATTGTCAGTGGAGCGAAATTCAGTTGTGGTCTGCACGACTGCCCCTCTAAGTGTCACCTAACATACGATCACACCAAGGCGCAATGTCAGTACACCTTCGAGTCTCGCTGCCCTAAAGGTCATCTACAAATCTGGAAATGCTACGAAACCCCACCCACTCTATGTAAAAAATGTCAAAGGGAAGCGGACCTGGCTGAGAAGAAGCGTCAACGGGATTATGAATTGCAACAAAAGCGGGAGGCGGAAGAACTGGCTCATAAACGTGAAATGGACGAGTTAAATGAGGCTATCGCACATCAGGATCAGATCAGCAAAGATGCACGTCTATCTTTAGAAAGATCTGTCGCTCTTCAACAGAAAAAAAAGGATCTGGAAAATGCCACGTCTCGAGCCAAGGACGCTATGGTATCCGCTCCGTCTGTCAACAAAATTTCACCACCGTCGATGATGACCTCGCCTCCAGTACTACCAGCAATGCCAGTTGTAACTCCACAAGGTACGTTTGTATCAGACTTCAGTCATCGATTGTTGCTCAAAAGACAAAGATCCTACCTCAAAAATCAGCCAACCTCAAGTTCCTTTACAACCCATCACAAAACCGAAGCAATCACTGACGCCTTTGGACCCTTCACCTTCGCAGATTGAATGGAAACGTCAAAAAGACATTGAAGGTGCATCGAATGACGCAATTGACGAGATCATGGCCATGACCGGGCTTGAGGAAGTTAAAAAAGAAGTTCTTACTATCAAAGCTCTTATCGATACAAAAAAACGTCAAGGTACATCTTTTGACAAGGAAAGGCTCAACACTGCACTACTTGGGAACCCTGGAACAGGCAAGCATATCCGAGCTGGTAAAAATACAATTTCACTGACTTGGATTTATGTCAATCTAGGTAAAACGACAGTTGCTCGACTCTATGGCAGAATGCTGGCATCACTTGATGCTCTTACAGGCACTGAATTTTTTGAGTCCACTGGCTCTCTATTGTCACATGAGGGTGTTGATGGTATGAAAAAAGTAATTGAAAAGATACTTGCCGCTGGGGGTGGTACAATTTTCATTGATGAAGCCTACCAATTGACAAGCCCAGATAATCACGGTGGTCCCATGGTACTTGATTATCTCCTCGCAGAAATGGAAAATAACGTCGGGAAACTTGTATTCCTCATAGCAGGATATACCAAAGAGATGGAGAGGTTCTTTGAACACAACCCTGGATTGCCCAGTCGTATCCCATACAAACTTAGTTTCACTGACTACACAGACAAGGAGCTCCTTCACATGTTTGAAAACTTCCTAGGACAGCATTTTAGGGGGAGGCCTTGGACAGTTGAAGATGGTGTTGGTGGGCTTTATGTTCGCGTTGCAATTCGGCGGATTGGTAGAGGGAGGGGCCAAAAAGGCTTTGGAAATGCACGTGCCCTGAGAATCATGCTCGACAAGATCCTTCGGCGTCAAGCCCTTCGGCTCACTCAGGAACGTAAAGAAGGATGGAACACGGATGACTTTCATTTGACTATGAAAGATATCATTGGCCCAGATCCAGCAAAAGCCAGAGCAAACAGTGTTGCTTGGATTGAGCTTCAATCACTCATTGGGTTACAGTCAGTCAAAGACTCTCTTACTGCGCTCATGCGTCTTGTCGATGGCAACTATCAGCGTGAACTAAGGGAACGCCAACCTAACTTGATTGCATTGAATCGGGTATTCCTTGGATCTCCCGGAACTGGTAAAACTTCTGTTGCAAAATTGTATGGAAGAATACTAGCAGACATAGGCCTTCTGAGTGATGGAGAAGGTAGATGATTTTATACTAAAACTAGCATGACAAGAATCTGATAGTTTTGTTGCAAAGTTGTGCTGAAAAATCCGTCTGATTTTGTAGGCTCTCATCTTGGAGAATCTGAAGAAAAAACAAAGGGAATCCTAGCTAGTACCATTGGAAAAGTGCTCATAATTGATGAGGTGGGTCATTTCCATTGGAGCTTAATATTGTGAGTGAATCTAGTCATCAGGCCTACATGCTCCATGGAGGGAGAGAAGGGACTGGTAGTGGCAATAATGACTTTTACAAGACAGCTGTTATAGACACATTGGTTGCTGAGATTCAGAATGTTCCTGGAGAAGACCGATGTGTCCTCCTCTTGGGATACAAGGAGGAAATGACAGAGTTCTTTCAAGTGAGTCACAGCATCACCATCTGCTAACCTCCAAGCAGCTAATCTAAAAACTGTTCAACCACAATTAGCATGTAAATCCTGGGCTTTCACGACGGTTTGCCATGGAAGATGCATTTTACTTTGAGGATTATACTACACCTCAATTACTTGAAATCCTTGAACTTAAGATGAAGAAACAGGATCTGGCAGCCACTGATGCTGCAAAAGCTACTGCAATGCAGGTTCTGGACCGTGCTAAGAACCGTAAAGGGTTTGGAAATGGTGGAGCAGTGGATAATCTCCTCAATCAAGCAAAACAAAGATATGCTCGCCGGCTACCTGCAACATCAGACCAATTTGCTGACACACTATTTGAACCAGAGGACTTTGATCCTGCGCATGATCGCGGAAATCATGCTGCAACTAATCTTGTCAAATTGTTTGAAGATGTTGTGGGCCATGAAGACATTGTCAAGAAATTAGGGGAATATCAACGACTTGCTCAAATTCTGAAAAATAGAGGCATGGAAGAAAAGAGTCAGATACCAACAAATTTTGTTTTTAAAGGTCCACCAGGTGACATTTTTTATAACAATTAGTGATATTATCTGATAAATTATCAGGAACAGGAAAGACCACTATTGCTCGCAAAATGGGCCAAGTCTATTATGATATGGGTTTTCTATCTTCACCAGAAGTGGTTGAATGCTCTGCCACAGATCTCATTGGGGAGTATGTCGGCCAAACTGGCCCCAAAACAAAGAAAATCTTTGAAAAAGCACTTGGACAGGTCCTCTTCATTGATGAAGCATACAGGCTGAGTGATGGCAAATTTGCTCATGAAGCTATTGATGAAATAGTGACATTGCTGACATTGGATAAATTCAAGTCAAAGATGATTGTGGTTCTTGCTGGCTATGAACAGGAGATTAATAGATTATTGGCTGTCAACCCAGGATTAGCCAGTCGCTTTCCAGAGGAGATCTTCTTCCATCATCTACCAGCCTCCAATTGCCTTGAAATCCTTCAGCGAGAATTAACAAAGTCCAATGTTCAGCTCCTTCAATTGGATGACCCCTCATCCAGTGGCTATGAGGCAATGTCAGAACTTGTCGTCTCTTTATCTAAACTTCCTACATGGGGCAATGCTCGAGATATGATTCAGCTATCAAAGATCCTGATTAAAACTGCACTTTTGAAAGCTGATGAAGCAGGTGTGGCATCTACCAATCCCACAGTACTAGCTACAGCAGATGCATTGGATTCTATGCAGACTATGCTCCATGAGCAACAAAAAAGGACCTTAAACCTTCCAAATGCACACAGAAGTCCTGACAATCTTCCAATGCAGACATTCTCCCCAACACCAGTTAATGTTAAAACACAGACAGGGACAACTCACCAGCAGAACAGAAGTACTCCTCCACCAGCACAGCCAGAAACTCCACCAGATCAAGGGAGAAAAGATTTACAATCCATCATGCATACACAATCGGCATCTGCTATCAATGGTGACCAGGTTCCAAGTACCACTGTGCAATCACAGCCTCATCTGCCTCGTCAACGAAAGCATAGACCCACTCCACCTTTTAATCAGGCTCAAGCTCATAGCCACTCTCCAGCACTTTCATTTCCTGTGGTTGCACAAAAAGGAATAGGGCACCACCAACCAAAAAGTGCCGGACCATCAAGCCCTGCATATGTGCAGCAGGGCCTGCCACAACTTGGTTCACAAGCATCTGCATTATTGGTGGTAAATCGTGATCCTGGTGTATCAGATGCTATTTGGAACCAATTACAAGCATGTAAGAGGGAAGCAGAGGAAAGAAAGAGAAAGGATGCTGAGAAGATGGAAAAAATAAAACAACAGATTGCAGAACGGGCAGAGGCCGAGAAAAAACAGAAGGCTGCAATTGAAGCACTCGAAAGAGCTGCCGCTGCCAGAAATGAAGCAGAGAGGCAAGAAAGGCAGCGTCAACTAGAATTGGCATACCTTGCACGCAAGAAGGCAGAGCAGGAAAGGCAAAGGCTAGCAGCAGAACTCAGGAAGAGGCGTCAGCATGAAGAAGCGGAGAAAAGGAAAGAGGAAGCCGCGCAGCAGAAACTTCAAAAGATGGGAGTGTGTGTAGCAGGTTTCCGCTGGATCAAATTGCCTGGACAGGGGTATCGCTGTGCAGGAGGAAGTCATTTCATCTCCGACCAACAACTCCAATGAAGCGTGTATGTGTGTGATGTGTAATAGCAGCCAAGAGTAGGTTGTTAATAGTTAGGCCTAGCTAGTAACCATGTACTTTGTAGTATATGGAATGATATAGAATGATATTTTTGATTCACGAATTTGAAGAAAAATACTGATGAAGTAGAATTTGATAAGTATTACAGGGCGGAAAGCTCGGTTTTGCGTCTGCCATCTCACTAGACGCTCATGCGAACGATTGATTCCCACTCTTCAATTCTTGAGTCAGTGTTCCCAGGCGGTTGAGAAAGATATGGCATATACAGTGGGTATAGATAAACCGCGTATGCCAACTACTTCGGAGCGAGTGAGCTTGTCTGACGCTGTAAAAATCAGGCACTCGGCTAAAGATTTTAATTCGGGCAATCGCAGGCAATCGCCGCCCACTACGTCCAACTCGATCCGACACACCGCAACCTTTTTTTCGGTCATTTCTCTCCAAAAAATAGCCACCTCACCAGGCTGCTCAGGCACTTTCTCGGCCTTTAGATTGTTTGTGTCCGACAGGTCGTACTCATGTCCGAGGAAATAGATTATGAAGCCTTACCCGCTAATGCGGGGTTCGCGGTACGTCGCAGTTTTACCTACTGATAATTGAAAGTCTGTAACATCTTTCGGTATCTAGGTTAATATGCTAGCTGGTGCCCTCGTGAGTGCTCCAATTCCGGGAGGTACTTGTAGTGTCTAACTTGAAAATTTGTGGATAGGCCGGCATATCTGAACACGCAGTCATGTTCCCTGTTGACAGTATCAAAGTCGGTTATTGAGTCCTTAATACCTTCTGTCGATGTTAAATCTTCCTTATAGACGCGGATGCAAGTTTTTGCAGCATCTCCCGTGGCCGTGTACAGTGGAGTTGGGAACGCCTTTTCGAGAATTTCATCGACGGAAGGATTAAGAGCGTTATGGCGGGGAGTATCGTCTGTCGTGTTGGGTGCTGGTCCTGCTCACGCGGTGCACTTCGGAACACTAGAAGCTGTCAAGGAACTGGCAGGGGGGAATGAAGCAGGCAATCAGTGGGTCGCTACATGTGCGCTGCTTTTTTTAAGTTTTCCTTTTCGCGTCAACTTTCTGATTCTCTTCAGCGCTCGCGGGTGCTTCAGCGACTATCGCTAGTGATGCTCTCATGAACCCCTTTGACGGTGCGTAAATTCTCTGATGGATAGACGGTTGTGTCACTCAGTATTGGTATTGCGTTTACTCCGAAATCCAGTCGTCAAGCAACGGATGCAGCTGCACAAGTCTGAATTTCGTTCTGTATTTACATGCGCACGGACGGTCTTCCGTAAAGAAGGCCTCGCAGCCTTCTACGTGTCTTATCCAACAACATTGGCTATCTCGATACCATTCAACGCGATTCAGTTCACCGTTTATGAACAGCTCAAACGGTTTATGAACCCTTCACATCAGTACTCACCGACAACACATATCGTCGCAGGTGCCGTCGCCGGAGCTGTCGCAGCTGCCGTGACAACTCCATTGGACGTAGCCAAAACAATTTTGCAGACTCGTGGAACTTCTGCAGACTCGGACATTCGGAATTGCAGAGGAATGACGGATGCATTTCGTGTGATATGGAGAAGGGACGGTATTAAGGGTTTTGGTCGGGGTTTAACTCCACGAGTGTTGACCATCATGCCTAGCACGGCACTTTGCTGGCTTTCATATGAGTTCTTCAGTACGTTGTTTTCCACTCAGTTGTGCAATTGGAATCTGACCAACAATCTTTGCAGAGGCAGTTATTCGGACGGATTGAGGATTTGCTGGGCCTGGATCACTAATCATGTTGCCCCAGTGTGCTGGTGCGGGACAGCTGCATAATAATAACCTTACTAGACCCTTCTTACTATGTCCCTTCTTTCTTAGTATTTACATAGTCGAACTGAGGTTCAGGCATTCATGATTTTGTGATATTACCTAATCATTATCAGTGACATCACACTTTAAACTACTTATAATGAAGGCCTGCAGCTCGAATTCAACCCCACCTATCTCCCATCGACTCTCTATTGTCTACAATGGCGAAGCCAACAAGGCAACAACAAAAGCTCGCTTCAGTTCTCATTCCACCGTCATCTACAGCGAGTTCCAATGCTCCAGTAACCCCGACGGCCCCCAAGACTCCTGCAGACGAAGGGATAGAGTTTTTCAAATCTGAAGTTCGACCAGGAGATGCTCCGATCTGTGTTTACGAGCTGCATCTAGATACAGATGGTGGCCCACACAAAGATCGTTCAGTGCGCGCGATTCTAAGTAACTCGTCTTAGGTTGATGCTGACCAGACCTTAGTACATACGTTTGCCTCCCGCATATGTTCCATATGTTCTCCGTGTCTCGATTGATCCAGGTACCCCTGCTGCTAGAAACGGCGTCTTCAAAACCAACTTTCCTCTTGACGGCGGAACCTTCGGACGCGATCGTTTTGCTGAGCGAAGGTACGCGTTTTTCGCAATCTTATCCGCATATATCTACTCTGACATGCGCACAGACTTCCAATAGACTACTCTAAATCCATACACATTGATCTTCCCATATCGCACGCGGGTGCGTTTGTCTACTGGGTCGAATATGATAGTGATACGCCTGGACAACGAATCAAGGGACGCGAGGGTTTTTTCAACATCGATCCTCATCTCAGGATCAAAGCCCGTAGTCCTATCTTGGATTCTCAGTCTCTAAAGCCTCTATCCCCCGATTATGGTGGTGCGATCGTGAGCCAGGACAAATATGTCAACCTGCCCCTCAACGGCCTTGCCATCCTGACAGTCGTGTCCAAGTGGATGGGGTCCATCACAAAATGGCGGAGACACTTTGAAGAAGCTTCCCAGCGTGGATACACCATGTTGCATTGGACGCCTTTGCAGGAGCGAGGGGAGAGTGAAAGCCCATACTCCCTCAGAAATCAGTTGAGGTTTGATCCTGCAATTAGCACCGATTCCGACAAAATCAAACAAGTCCTCGAGGTTGCAAGAGAGGAGTATGGTTTGTTAGCGTTGACTGACGTCGTTCTCAATCACACCGCAAATGATAGTCCATGGTTAATCGAGCATCCTGAAGCAGGTCCGTATTCCCTCGATTCGAGGTGACAGTAAATCTGACATTCTTTTTCTTACACAGGGTTCAGTCCTGCCAATTCCCCTCATTTAACGCCTGCTCTCGAACTGGACACTGCTATGATCGAATTCTCCGATAATCTTGCAACTAAAGGACTTCCTACCATTATCAATTCTGAAGGAGATATCAACACCGTTCTTGATGCATTCAGCTCAATGACTGAGGGATTGAATTTGTGGCAATATTATGTTCTTGACGTTTCACGTGAAAGGCAGGCCGTAGAAAGTGCTCTCACTTCCGGCAATTACATACCCTGGTCGGGCCCAGAAGTTGCTGGGAGATCTGTAGTCGAGCTTGCCCATATTGCCAGGTCTCGGGGTATCATCAAGGGTCTTGATAGTCTCTCATCAAGATTTTGTGTCAAGGCTGATGCAGCGGTCTCCGCTGGCATGGTTAAAGCGGCTTTTACGCAGATCACTGATTATGGCGCTCTAGGAGAAGCTTGGGTCAAAATTGTCGATGTGATTAACGTCCCGTTATACGAAGAATGGAAGGAGGACGCCCGAGCAGCGATTGAAAATATCAGAAATCGGGTTCGGTACACGAGGTTAGATGCTCATGGTCCAAAATTGGGTGAAATCACGAAATTGTATGTGGAGATTGTCTACCCATCTCTTGTCTGACAATACTCATTTTCTTCAGAAATCCCCTCGTCGAGTCGTACTTCACTCGTTTATCTCCACACTCAGAAGCTGATCCCCTTGCCTACTCCCTTGCCAACAACGGCTGGATTTGGAATGCTGATCCTCTTCAAAACTTTGCCCTTCCACCGTCCAAAGCTTATTTAAGGCGCGAAGTCATTGTCTGGGGAGACTGTGTAAAGTTACGATACGGTTCTTCTCCTTCAACCAATCCTTGGCTATGGAATCACATGTTAACCTACGTTGTGTCTCTTGCCCGGATCTTTGATGGCTTTCGTATTGATAATTGCCATTCTACGCCTCTGGAAGTGGGCACTGTGATGCTCGACGCGGCGCGAGTCGTACGACCTGACTTGTATGTGTGCGCCGAGCTTTTTACTGGGAGCGAAGACATGGACCTGGTCTTCGTTCGTGAACTTGGGATCAACAGTCTGATTAGAGAAAGTGGCAATGCACCCGACCCCAAAGAATTATCAAGATTAATATATAGACATGGTGTTGGTAAACCTATCGGTTTGTCGTCGATTGGTGTCGCTATCAAGACAAACTGAACTTCATCTAGGATCCATGGACGGTGCCTGTATGATGAGCCGCGAAGAACTGCCATCGCCAGCGGGAAATGGTCCTGTGCGGCCCTGCGTAATTAGCCCGCTAAACGGTGCTCTTCCACATGCGCTCTTTTATGACCTTACGCACGACAATGAATCCCCTCTCGACAAGCGTTCAGCTGAGGACGCACTTTCTACTGGCGCACTAGTGACATTCAGTTACAGCGCTATCGGTTCGGTGAAAGGATTCGATGATCTCTATCCCAAGCTCTTGAACTTGGTTTCTGAGAAGCGGCTCTATGACGTGACAGGGCTCGGTAAACAAAGCGGTATAGCCAAAGTCAAGCGAGTATTGAACCACTTGCATCTGGAGATGGTGATTGGTGGCTTCGAGGAAGGGCACGTCCACCAGGAAAATGATGTATGTTTATGGCTCTGCAGCTTTTTGTTTTTTGACATCTTGTTGCTCTAGTATATTGTCGTCCATCGGGTTCAACCGACTACACAAAGGGGATACATATTAGTAGCGCATACAGCGTTCTCAAAGGGATCAAAGGATCGTGGTTTCAGTACGTATGGGTAACTCTCTATTGATAGACATACCTCACACCTTTATGCCCTAGTTAATCCCATTAAACTCCGGCGAACTCGCGCCAAGTTCATCTTCGGTGCCAATATCAATATTTCATCATATGAAGTGTCGAAGACAGCGACTTCTCTCCAGGGAATGCCCTCGGAGCTCGTCGAGATGGCACCTGTTGTTGTTCCACAGGGTCTGGACTCTGAGGGTCCCTATGCTGAGATCGTCGTCCCGGAATCCTTCCCGCCGGGCAGCATCATGATATTTGAGACTCAAATGCAGAATTTCGATACCTCCATTGATGAATTCTGCTCTTCAGGAGCTCAGGAGGTCTTTGACAGCCTCGATCTCGTTGATCTCAACGTTGTCCTCTATCGTGCAGACGGAGAAGAACGAGACGCCACTGATGGGAAGTTCGGTGTGTACGATGTACCGGGCCTTGGGAAACTGGTTTACTGTGGATTGGAAGGCTGGATGCATCCATTGCGTCACATCATGAGATATAATGACCTCGGCCATCCTTTGTGCACTCATCTGAGAGAAGGTAGTTGGGCTTTGGACTACATTCATGAACGCCTTAATCAGTATGTGTTTTTATTCTCTTCATGATCTACTCGTTAAAAGTTATGTATTTTAGTCAAGTTAAAAACTTACCCAACCTCGCAAAGCCCGCCCAATGGTTTAATGAACGTCTGGATCGTATCTGCAGGGGTGTACCGAACTTCATGAGACCCAAGTACTTCGCTCTAGTTGTGTCTACGGCTTACAAAGCTGCTCGTCGCTCTGTCATCGAGCAATGTTCCGATTTTGTAGTCTCAGGACATTCTTTCACTCATGATTTGGCGCTCTGCGCAGTCCAATTGCATGGGTTAGTCAAATCGGCGTCTCTTGATCCTGGCAAAACAACGTCGTCTTTAGCCGCGGGGCTTCCACACTTTTCAGCAGGCTGGGCGAGGTGTTGGGGACGCGATGTTTTCATTTCACTTAGAGGCCTTTTCTTGACGACCGGAAACTTTGAAGGTGCTAAGAAGCACATTCTCGCCTTCGCTTCAACATTGAAACATGGTTTGATTCCTAATCTATTGGACTCTGTCCGGAGCCCGCGGTAAGTATCTGAAGTAGGCATCATCATAAGATTCAACTGAGGATGCCTCAGATATAATTCCCGCGATTCACCTTGGTGGATGCTGCAGAACATCCAGGACTACGTTTCAAGTGCTCCTGATGGGCTGTCTCTTCTTTCAGAGACAGTAAAGAGGCGGTTTCCAAAGGACGATACATGGGTAACTTGGGATGATCCACTTGCATACGCTTATTCGAGTACTGTTGCAGAAATCATCCAGGAGATAGTACAGCGCCACGTGGATGGCATTCATTTCAGGGAGTACAATGCTGGCCCAAATCTTGATATGCAGATGATGGATGCAGGGTTCAATATTGATATCCACGTAGATTGGGAAACAGGCTTTATCTTTGGAGGGAACGAACACAATTGTGGAACTTGGATGGACAAGATGGGAGAGTCGCAGAAAGCGGGCACGAAAGGTGTTCCGGGAACACCTCGAGATGGCGCTCCTGTCGAAATAACTGGACTGCTCACGAGCACCTTGGACTGGCTTGATGGACTGTCTGCGGCAGGTAAATACCCATTCAAGGGTGTCAATGCAACCAGTGAGTTGAGCGCTCAGCTCAAAGCACATTCTGATTTTGATATCTACCACAACAGTTGACGGTAAAAAGAAATTGGTTACATACAAAGAATGGGCTAATCTGATCAAGGCATCATTCGAGAAGTGTTACTACGTACCTTTGGGTATGTTCCATCTACATAATCGCCGGATAGTGTAAGAATAATTGTCAATTAGATCCTTTGGACGACCCAAAGTATGCTGTCAACTCATCGCTGGTCAATCGCAGGGGCATCTATAAGGATGTTTATGGTTCCGGGCCAGGAAGAGAATGGTCCGATTACCAGTTCCGACCAAATTTCCTGATCGCCATGACAGTTGCGCCAGAGCTGTTTGATCATAAACGGGCGCTCGGCGCTCTCAAGCTCGCCGACGAGGTTCTGCGTGGCCCCCTTGGGATGAAGACACTAGACCCGCTTGACCTCCAATACCGCCCCAATTACGACAATTCCAATGATTCAACGGACCCCTCTATTGCAAAGGGCCTGAATTATCATAATGTTTGCATATCCTTCGCTGTATTTTGATATGTATTTGTTGATCATCGTTTCAGGGCCCTGAGTGGGGATGGCCTTTGGGCTACTTTTTACGCGCATATCTTCAGTTCTCAATGATGGGGGCAGACGAAGAGGTTGGTCTATCTCAGCACGAATATCTCAGCATTCCATTGATTGTGATACAGGAGAAGAGCAAGACGTTGTATCATCTGTACAAGATACTTTTAGAACCTCGGCAGCATATTCAGAATGACGCGTGGGCAGGGCTTCCAGAGCTCACGAACGCAAACGGACAATACTGTGCGGACTCGTGCAATACGCAGGCATGGAGCGCGAGCACTCTGCTGGACTTTTTGGAGACTGTGCATAAGAGACGCGGGACGTAAAGACGCGTTGTATTGGTGTGATTGTACTTGTATGACTAGATCGTGAGATGTATACTAGAAGGTTCCAAGTCATTTGGCAGTATCGCGCCTGTTTCTCTTCTTTCGTTATCTCCTTCTCTTTTCTTAATGCTCTCATGTCTTTCTTTGGGTTCGAACAACACGATTTAGAACAGGAAAAACTCAACTTCAAGGACTCTGCTGCTTCCGCCTCTGAAGACGTTGCTGTATATACCTGGGGTGAGGAGGGTTATGACGGTTTGGGTGACCTGCTCCAGGAAGGTCGTGATGAATTGAACGATGAGACTTTCGGTGGAGACGTCGTTGTTGGTATGGAGAAATATTCATTCCGTTTCCTGACACCTCTTGATACCCTTCGATTCAGGCAAGGACTTTGATTTCTCTACACATGCCTTCCCAGATTCCATTAAACCGGTTCAGGAACCTGGGGCACAACGTCTCGAGGAGCAGAGTCCAGAGTCATCCCAGCCCGTCCCTGGGCCCTCCCAACCTCGTACGATTTTTACCCATATTTGGCTCACTTGAGTCATTCTTGACCGTCTCATTCCTCTCATAGTCCGGTCGACAACCAGCTCTTTGGAAGCGATATGGGATGACAAGTCCCCCTTTTCTGTTCTTCCTCGGAACAATGGCGCTGGCCGCTCCATCAACGAACTCCGTCGTCCATCACCAGCAACCTCTAGGTTTTCGCCTTTTGATGGAGACCATTCTCCTTCCATCAATTACCAGTCTCCAGGCCAAATCAACGTGAAGCCGGGCGTCAAAACCCTCCAGGAGATTGAGGCGGAAATGCACGCAGTTGCACAGCAATCTCGGCAACGACAGCTTGAGCAGCAGCAGCTTCTCTTGCAACAACAAGAGGAGGCTCTGCATGTATTTCAGCTTCAGCGTGAACGTGAACGTCAGCAGCTGTTGCAACAGCAAGAACAGGAATACGAATGTCAGCAGATCCTCCAGTATCAAGAGCAGCAACACCAACTGCAGCTTCAGAGGGCTCTTCAGCAGCAGCAACGAGAGCAGCAGCAACTTCAACGAACGTCTCCTCCGCGAGTGTTTCCTGGCGTATCTTCTTCTCCCCGATTTCTTGAGCATCAGCGCCAGCTGTTACTTCTGCAACAAGAGCAGCAGCAGCGTTTGCTAGAGCTACAGGAGCAGTTGCGCTATGAAGAAATAGAACGTCAAATAGCTGCGAGAGCCCAGCAGAGTCATGCTGTAAATCAGCTTGCGCACCGTCGACATCCCTCTGGCCATATCCCCGCTGAGTTACAGGCTCATCTTCTTCTTCAGCAGCAACAGCTGCAGCAACAACAAAATCGGCGCCAGCGCTCTCGATCCCCTGCTGTTGGGAATAATTTTGCCGTTTCGCTCCAAGATGGCTTGCCGCATCGACCTCAAAATATTCAGTTGCTGCAACATCGGATACCAGAACTCTCACAAACAGACATCATACGAGAGCTACATGCAGCCTCTCCTGCCGAACAGGAGGCTCTGCGGCATGAGGCAATGCGCAAGATTATCGAGGCTGAAAAGATGGAGGAAAAAAGGAGGAAAAAAGCAGCTAAAATTGCTCATATGGTACGTTGCTTCACTTGAATATCAGCATGTTCTTACTGGCCGTAGGCACGGTATAATGATCTCATGACGCAATCAGACAAGGACTTTATTACCAGAATACAGGTCTCTCAACTCGTTACGCAAGATCCATATGCAGATGACTTTTATGCTCAAGTCTATGGCGCTATTCTGCGATCTCGTATGGGAATACAGGCTCAGGATGAGCGTGTGCTCAAGTTTGGCTCGGGTGGCGGCGTAGGTCTTGGTCTTGCGCAGAAGCCCGGCAACAGACGACCCAATGCCATGCTTCGTATGGAACAGCAAGTTGAACGGATTGTAAATAATGCCCGAAAGAGAGAAGAGGAGAAAGGCCTTCACTGTAAGTTAAGACTTCTCCTGATTGATACTAGCTAATTTACTACTTCTATGAAGCTTTTCACAGCCTGCAAGGTGCTCTCGGTAAGACTTCTGGTCGAAGCTACAAGGCTGCGCCTCGTCAATTGCTTCAAGTTGATGCTGCAACTCCCGGTGGTTCCCCAACTCTGCCGCAGGGTCATGCACACATAAGCAAAGACTCTGTTCATAACTCCAAGGAAGGTGCTGCGCAAGAGGCTGCTAAATTGGGACGTGAAGCTTTGGGCAATGCCGGAGATGTGCGTTTTGCAACCTTTATGAAGTTTCCAAAATGTTTCTGATATCCTTCCTAGACAGACGGTCTCATCCGCAAAGAACCACTGTCTCATCGTCAGATCTTGGTAGCCGTTGAGAGCCTTTATGATGTTGTTTTGAAAACAGAGAACATCAAAAGAAACGAACCTTCTGCCGATGACAGTGCTGAAATCATTGCTCAGTGGTCAGTATTTGTACCGGCATTTATCATGGGCCATTTTTAACCCCTGTCTAGGAACTCGGAATATGAGGCGAGTGTCGATGAGCTTTGGAATGGTCTGAAAGTCATGGAACCCCTTGAAACCAGGTATGTGCCATCCTAGTTTCAGGGGAGATCGCCTTTCCAATCTTATTCCATAAGCAATCCACATCCCTTCATCTCTCTTCTCGTCCCGAGTAAAGGCAAAAAGATCCTTCCCAGGGCCACTCGACACTTGAGTCATGAGAGGATGTATACCCTGCTGACCCTTCTTGTTGCTTGCTTCGATCAATTGGATGTGGTACAGGATGCATATCTACTTGACTCTATCGAGGATACAAAAGAACGCGTTGAAGCTGAACGTCAATCCGAAGCCTTCTTATTGGGGGTCTTGCATAGCATTCTGCCGGTTGTCGCAAGAGCGGAACTCAAATTAGTCACAGGTCTTCTTGGGCTTCTGCTGGATCGCACAAACATTGTCTACATCGCACAGTCAGGGGTATGTTGTCCAATGTTAACAGTTCATCGTTCTTTGACCGTCTGCATAGGCCGGGATTGCTCTATTGACTCTTTTCCTCAGTCGTGTGGAGGTAATTAAACAGGTTTTGACTAATAGCGTCGAATTGGCACAGAATATCATGTCACCCGAGGAAGCTATATCATGGTTTGTCCTGCCAACTGAAACTCCACCTTCGACTTGACGCTTATCTTTCGTCTAGGAAATCCATGTTCGATCATCTATTCCAATCTCTCGCCCCTCATCTAATTTCATTGTTCCCCTCGAGTCGGATGGCAGCTCGCTTACCTGCTGGCCATTCAAAACCGATTGATCATGCTGACCAGCCAGTCTGGCAGCTCCTCGCTGCTATTGCTTTGCATGCAGGGGCCGATCAACAATCTTTCCTTGTTACTACGTTACGCGAGAAGGTTTTGGAGATTGTGTACCGGGTCAACAAAGGTTTAATCATTGATGAGGAGGAACGCCAGACAAAACTAGCCAACGTAAACCTTTTTCTACATGCTCTAGGACTAGATAGTTCGTATATTGCTCTGTAATACTTCCCGGTTACGATATACATCCAAGATTTTTTTCCTCAGTGACGTTGGCCGTATCTTTCAGATTGATAATCAGTTCGTTCGAAGAGTCATAGTCAGGGATTGTCTGTACCTTCAGACCATTGTAACTCGGCATAACTATCATACATGAGGCATGGGCCTAAAGCATACATACAACTGTGATAACATAATTACATTGCTTGCGACTTACGTAATCCATTCAGTATTTGAGAACCTTTCACGAGGTTCGCGTTTTGACTGAAACACGCCAAATTAGTGTCATGGCTTCGGCGCCGACGAATGCCACGCAAGCGAAGGATCGTCTGTATGCACAGCTTTCCGCAAGTCTTGGGAGGATGTCGCGTGCTATAGGGCGAACGGCCGATCTTTCCGAACAGCTTCAAGTAGATCTCCATGCAATGAGAATCTTTGCTGGTCTCGACGCAGCGAAGTACATGAGCCCAAACATTTGTCACATCTCCTTATACTCATTCTACACAGATTCATGACAGTTGCTGCTCAATTCAATCCTGAAGATTCTGCCGAGACCACTCGAGAGGAGCATGAGACAACCCAACGATGACATTCCCACGCAATCTCAATATGTCCAATCAATTGATACAGAGATTCGACTCAATAGACACGTCGCCAATACTGATATTAGTGAATACATGGAGCCCTAATAGTAAAAATACTCAAGATACCCGAACTATAAATACAGCTTGTAGGCGTCGACTTCGTAAATCACAACACTCCAGTCAAGACTTTAGTCTAACTCTCGTTCCCAATTTATCCATGGTGCTAACCGTTCATGGCGCAATTCGCGACATGCCTGAACTGATTGAGCAATCATTTTACACCAAGCGTTATACCTTTGTCTTTCTGTAGAACCTTCTACGAGCTCCTGCGTACGATGTAAGTTTTTTGTACCTCGAAAATGATCATGTTCATACCGAGATATTACGTTTCATAGATTGGAAAATTTGTATACACATATCAATCAATTCCTCACGACCATCGAGAGATACAATATCCGCAAGGCGGCCTGCGAGGTTTTTGATTATTCCTGCATGTAGAATGGTCGGCTCGAAACATTGAAGTTACCGCGATCCAGATCCTACCTCGTAAGATCTTGGTTGGTTCCTGCTCATCAGGATGATCCGCCAGCTTTTCCATTGACAGGTTAACAAGAAGCGGATGCTGGCCTCCATCCATGTCCAAGACCAGGTGAATGAAGTCACGATCGTTCACCGGGTCTATTGAGACGAGTGCTGTTAAAAGGGCTTCTAGATACATGTTTTTGTAGTCCTGAGTAATAAAATGAGTAGAGCTTTGATAAAAAAAATTGCTGACCAACCAAATAGGACGTTGGGTCGATCTCTAGCAGCCTTTTCATGAACAAGAAATGTAGACGTTTTTGCACGGATTCTGAAAGCTGCTTCCAATTTTCTCTCATATTCAAGTATCTCTGCCATGACTATAATTTCATTTAGAAGTCGAAGTCGAAATGACATTCTTTGCTTTCAAGGGAGAGCCAACTCACCTTGGTGTTACGCCCCGCATTGACCGTCACATCGGCACAGCCAAGCCAACACTGCAACCAATCTTCAATTTGATTGTAATCGCCTTTGGTGAGTGACGCCGAATTTGCAACTCTTTTGTTGAGGTTACGCCAAACCCACCAGGACAGTGACGACATATACTACAAACAATTGAGTGTAATTGAACATTCAGACATCGCTGCAGCCTTACGCTATTCAAATTCTCTTCTTTGTTTGTGAAATCCCTGACTTCTTGCGTTGCAGCTTCAGAGTCATAGGCATCAAGTGCAGCCAAGAGCTCCGGGTCATCATAATCCATATCCATTGTTGGATAATCATCTTGACTTTCCTGCGTTTCCTTTACGATAGGCTTTCTGGGTGTGCGTCGAGAGGGAGGTAGAGCTCTCTTACGAGCATTAATAAATACTTGCAGCATTTTTCGGATCTGGTCAGCCGCCGTAGGCTGATTAGCGAGATGAGGGACCTTGATAATTGGATCAAGAGCCTCTATTCGACTAAAACATTAGATTGATTGCAACCATACGAAATAAGATAGCAACCCACGGAGCAGTCCAAGTTCAGGGTAATCCGAATCGGCTTCGAATGCCTGAAAGATCTGTCGAACAGCTCTAACAAGTAACTCAGCAGATATACGCAGTTTGTCATCAACCCCTGTCCTCGCCGAAGAGTTCTCTCCTAACGCCTTATGTTCATTTGCCAAGGTCGCGGCCATCTCTCCAGCCCAATGACTGATGCTGTCAATCGGCAGCCTAGCCTTTTTCAACATAATCGCGAGGTAAATCATGCCTCGAATCACCCCGCACCGAGTCGTTTCGTCTACATCGGAGAAGTCGACATAACTTCGAGCGGTCTTCATACGCTGAATGTGACTTGTGGGGTCAAGATAAATGGCAACAGCCACAGCGCTAAGCCTGTTGTGTAACATAGAGAGGTCCTGCACTGTTGTCGGTGACTTCTTCGAAAAGGGAAATTTAGTGACAGGAATTGCCATCGACAACATCTTCTTGGCTCTGGGAGATAGAGAACGCGAGGCAGTGGTCTCGTCACAGCCAATAGTTTGAAAAAGGAGCTTCAAGAAGACCACGAAAGCAGTGTCACCAGGCTCGAGTTTCTCGAAAACGCTCCAGTCATTGTGGATCAGGAAGAAAGGATAATCAGGACTCCGCATTTCATGATGTAGACCAGCGAAGTTGCGGGTCTGAAAAACTTTACTGAGGCAGTCTAGGACATTCAAAACGTCGTCAAGTTGCCAGTGCCAACGATTTCTCAAGAGAAAACAGCGCTCTGTGATCCACTTGGCATAGAGATCGCGTTTGTGTAAACTTTGCAAGGACAAGGCACTATCTGCAGTAGCATCAACAGTAAGACGAACCTGTTTTAATGCATAGACCACGAGCTCCCAAGATGCAGGAAGACGCGAGACACTCGTAGTCATGCCATGAACAGAAAATTGCGTAAGTGCACATAGGCTGAAGGTTGAATGCCACACCCATTCGCTGGCTTTCAGTGGGTTTTTCAACGGCCTAGGTGATGATTCGAGAGTTTCCTGTAATAGAGATGAGAAGGGGTGGGGTAGCTTTTTAAACGAGTCGTCTGGAATATTCCGAGTATCAAGAAGATGGAAAAGGGAAACCCACAGCTCTGCAACGTATTGTTCCGTAATCGAGCTACTGAGCAAATCGCCTTCCTTAAAAGAGGTCATAACAATTTCGACTCCATAATTCCATAGGTAACTCATCAACAGACAAATGGATCGTCCTAGGACGGTACTTGATGTCGGAGATTTGTTGGGAAGATCGAGACGAGCTGCGATTTCTACAACGAACCAGCATATGGCTAACGTGAACGTATCCAGCGAAGATGAATCAAAAAATTTGTCACGCATGCGGGACACGAACGTTGAGACTTGTTCCTGTACTGTCTTCCTCAAAAGTTCAATTCCAGGTTCTGTCGCTGAAACAAGAAGCCATGATAATGTTTGATTAACCACACGCTGCACCCCTCGCCATTCCAGTTCTTCTTCCATAGTCGGAGCCCCAGGAAGACTAGCGACGATAGTGAAAAGCTCATCAAAAACTTGCTTCGAGGACTTGACAAAGTCGTCGACATTGGAGTCCGGCCCGAGCTCAATGCCATGGAAAGTGATCTTGGCGGGCAAAGGGGCAGGTTGTTCACCACGAATGACGCTGATTAACTCATGAAGCCAACCTTTGCGAATGTACGAATTGGTGCTGAAGCTCAATCCAGATTGTAGGACTTCAATTCCACAGTCAAGGCGTAGAGGCTGAGCTTGCTCATGTGCATCGACCTGGTGCAAAGGCGAACCCTTTCGTTCGGAAGCTGGTTCTTCGCAGTTGATGTTCGCTTTGCGTGCTGACTGAAGCGGTTTACCCCCACCTTGGAAAAAGGGAGCGATAGCTTGGGAAAACCCGTCATCCTCCTCTAGATTTACGGTCATCAAGGCTCTTTTCCTTCGACCACTGATAAAATGTGCATTGTCAGACGTGAATACGTGGAGTCCGTTCCCTTTGGCACGAGCTCTTCGTTCGCGCTCCCTCTCCTTTCTATCCTTCTTTGGCTGGTGGGTATGAGGCAGACAATCGCGTTCGTGACTGTCTTCGACATCAACTGAGCGAGATCGAGCTCTCCGAGGAGGCGCATAACTTCCCTTCCGTGACGCACGTTTCTTCTTTGTGTGATTATCAAAATTCAACCGCGTCTGGCGTTCTCTGCCTCCTTGGATCGTCACGTCGATTTTGTACCGCGACGATCCAGTACGCTTTTGATTGTGGGCCTTGTCAGAACGCTTCCTCGCCTTGGGCCGACTGGGTCCACCAATTGTTCTTGTCCTGGTTAGCATCCAGTCGATTAAACTCTCCTCTCGTATACGACTAGTCGAAGAAGTCTGTTCCTCCTTGAGTTGACTGTCACCGGCTAGGTAAGCTTGAATCTCCGAATCGTCCACTGCATCGTTATTATCATCGTCATCATCGTCATCATCGTCATCATCATCCTCTTCATCCTCTTGCAAATCCCCTGTAAGGTCCACAATATCATGGGCATTTTGTCGATCACTCCTCGACCTGAACCCAGATTTCATCTGTACCGATTCGCTAGCATCTGATGGTGAGTCTTGATAGGCGGCATAGTGGTCATCATCAGAGCTTTTAGCCTCGTCTTTAATTTCCTTGTTCTGGGAGCGAGCCGACCATCCGTGCCATCCGCTTCTTGATCTGCGAGGAAGGACAGCCGTTTCTTCGTCCTCACTTCCTGATAGGTCCTTCGTGCGCTCTTTGGCCTTAGATTTGGATTTGGATGCTTCCGACGAATTCGCAGCAAGTTGCTTTATCATAGAATACGGATACATGCGCAAGAGAGTCTTGACGCCCTTAGACATCTTGCCTTGTCTAAGCGGAATGTCCTCGTCGTCGTCTTCGGAATCATGTCCTGACTGTCTTTCAGGATCAGATAAGTCGACAGAACTTCGATTGCCAGGTTGTCCATCAGATTTGTCTGCTTCATCGTGGTCAACATGGTGTGGTGAAGAGGAGCGAAAGCTCAAAGGAGAAGTCGGGGAGGATATTTGAACGGATGTATCCCGCATTGGTGACGAGGGCGTCACCTGAGACTGTGAGCGTGAGTCGGTTATAGAAGGTGATGGTGAAGGTCGTGGGTCAATCTATACCGCCTCCTCAGCCGGCGCTTCATTCAAACAGGCCGGAAGACTCACCGACGAGGTCGACAAAGAAAGAGTTCTTGATGTGGATTTGCGGGGCTTTTCGACGGGAAAAGCTTTCGGTCTAGTGCGTGCTTTCTCTCTATCGTTACCTTCTCTGATCAATCTGGCCTGCCGTTCTTCCTCTGCCTTGACCTTTCTTCGCTGGCGTTCTAAGCGCTTAGCTTCTTTAGAAAACCTCTGCATACTCTTCGATTCTTCATTATCCGAAGAAGACAAATCCTGAAGGAGTTCAGAATATTGCACCGGTCGTTCTTCAGATGGGGTTGGATCAACAGCAGCTGAGTCTTCGCGAGGATTGACTCTCGATCGGGAATTCCATTGCTCATCGTCACTGTCGCCCTGAGTCTCTTCGGGAGGTTGCCATGGAGCTTGTGTCTCGTCAAGGTGGTCATCTGTGTGATCATAGTGGTCACGGCTCATTCGGTCTCGCATATTAACGATGGCATCAGGGTTGGCGCTGAGAGCTTGCTTGTATTGGTACTTTTCAACTGTATAAGGCTTGAGTTGAGCGGGAGCGCGTTTACGCAGGGGATATCGTGAGAGATTCGATATATCAATGTCGTCTAAGGGGGTATCATCCGGTTCGCCATCAATGGGTGCGGGCGCTCGATCGGGTAAAGAAATAGGTGAGTCGTGGATAAGTGAGTCCTGGGGAGGGTTCTGCGTAGCTGTTGGTATCGACGGTGACATGCGGGGATCAGAGGGAACTCGAATGTCGAACGAATGCGTTGTCGGCACAGGAGATTGGCCGCGATTCTGAAATGAAATATCCTGAACAGAAAAAGTGTCTCCTTGTCGTAGGTCTTCGTGAACCAGTGTCCCTTGTGGAGTAAGGTCCTCAGAAGCAGTCGACCGTGAAGGAGGCACATCAGACAATAGAATCGGGTCTGGAGATGGTGACCGTGTTCGAAATTCCAAAGAAAAAGGAGATGGAGCAGGTGACAGCAGCCTTTCATGTATATTCAAAGGTGCACTAACCACTTCCGATACACTTGACGGTGGGGTGGCATATTCGTTGGACGGTTTGGGAGAAGGACTCGAACGATCGTTGGTATCGGCGGTAGAGGTGTGTAAAGTTGGGGGTGCTACTTGATCTGAGGTACGGCCCCATAATACGGGAGGTAACTCATCATCGAATTCACTGTCTTTCGGACTGATCTGGGGTCGGACGATGACCTGGCATGATTTCAGAGCACCGCTAGATAACACAGGAGTCGAAGGAGATAACCTGCGCGGATGCGTGGGGGTTTGCAATAAAGAGCTCGAGTTTGGGCTGGTGTTAGGGGACGATGAAGTTGGGGGCCAGATTACGGAGGATGAACGTGCAGGCAATTCGGAAAGTAGCGTATCTGACTCAAAGCCATGAGAGAGCTTTGAGGAAATTAACGGAAGATAATCTCCGAAGCTGGACATTTAACACGGACCTTTCTGCGCTTTCTGGGTGATTGAGCATCACAACAGTGAGGTACATGTTGTGTCGTGTGAATTGCGTGGAGATGCGAGCCCTGCTGCCACTTGAGTTCGAGTTCCTCGTCATCTGATGTTTCTACAACCTCATTGCCGTTCACTGTCATGAAGCAGTTTTAGATGAATCCGTTGGAGGACGAACGCGATAATGTCACGAGCACGTGACCGTCACGTCACTGCGAAAGCCCAAAACTGTTTTTAATGCATAATTATTTGCCGATGAAATTGTATTCTTAGGTTCGAGCTCTGGAGGCACTTGATAAGCAAGGAGAAGTCACAAGACGGAAGGATTGCCGTACTTTCAGGGTCAGTCTGCCTTCGGGTCAAAAGAACCGAGTACATGATCCGCTGTCTCATCAGCGGTACATAGCCATAGACCTGGGGCATTTGGTACCCCGCTACTTACAGGGATCAAACAGTATCTCATCCAGGTTGTGTCACGTGGCGATCGCTTGTCTCGATTTCTTGTCTTGGACCATGACTGACCATCGACCTGTAACATCCAAGGCCCGAGGTATCTGCAAATACTACGCCACAGACAGGGGCTGCTTTAACGCCAACTCTTGCAAGTTTCTACACTCAACCGAGCCAGCTATCGACGCTTCTGGTTCTCGTCCTCCCCTTCTCACTCCCTACGACCAAGCGAAGCGATGTAAATACTATGACCAAGGTGCGCAGCAGAGTCTATATTAAATTATAGGTTGTCTTGTCTTACTCACCTTCTTCCATAGGTTATTGCAAGAGGGGAGATAAATGCTGGTTTATCCATGAGAAGGCTTTGGCATGTGCCAAGGAAGATGGGGATGACGATTGTTGCAGCATCTGTTTCGAAAGACCCTCAATCTATGGTCTTTTAGGTATGTTTTTGTCCTCAACTCTCATCTCATCTACCGATCCGTTTGTACTAGGCGGCTGCAACCACGTCTTCTGTCTCGACGTATGTCATCCTTGCCGTCCTGCTATCCATTAGGTCTCCAGCTCACTATCAACAAGTGTATCCGTAAGTGGCGCGATCCCTTAGGCAAAGGTCCCGATATTTCCAACCTTAAGAAATGCCCAATGTGTCGTGTACAATGTCGGTACATTATCCCCTCTTCTCGCTTTGTGAAGGATGGCTTGGAGAAAGAGCGGGTAATACAGAACTACAAGGACAGTATGGCGCGAGTACCTTGCCAGTGCGTATACTATCTCACCCCTTTGTGCTCACTGGTTAAGCGGTTTTCAGACATTTTGTGACTACCAAAGCCAAAAATGCCGAGAATCCACTGTGTCCCTATGGAGCGGACTGTTTCTACCAGCATCTCAATGACGATGGAACAGCTTACGTCTTCCCATACGGAGCCGAATTTGCTCTACGCGTGAGTGATTTGGTGAACTCAATTTCAGACGTTTATCTTTCCTTCATGAAGGACTGGACTCGTCGCAATCGCAGCCGTACTCGTCACTCGTTCAACATACCGGACGGTTTTCAAACTATCTTTGGGGATGAGACTGGTTTGGCTGGAAACTTCGTTATGGAAATGATGGGCATGCTAAGGCAAGTTATGGGGTCTTCTGTGGAAGAGGGTGGCGCCAATGCAGGGAGAGGCTCAGAGGGAATTAGGCTTCGGAGGCGAGTCCCTGCGATGGATTTTCTTTCTTCCTTGTATGCCTTGCGTGCAGAACTCTTGGGTGATGATAACGACGGCGTTAACATCCGGCCGGCCATTTTCGCGGAGGCGATAGCTTCACCTCACTCGGCTTCACAAAGTGATAGAGAAAGCGGTGGCTCGGGATCGACTGAATCTGTCGCGGGTGTTGAAAATACGGATATATCATTCACGGAGTCTTTGAGATTATCGGTAAGTTGTTTGTTTACACATACCGAATTATATTCAACATATATCTTAGCGCGATACCGAAACTTCAGTCCCGCCTCTAGAACCTATCAATATCCCTCATCAAGAGACACCCTCCTTATCGTTGGAACGCCTTCATGTCGGAAGTGATTCTCAAGATGATGATGAAATGCCAGCACTGCAAAGTGTCTCCAATTCCAGCGATAGTGAAGGCGACGATGACGGAGGTGACGATGGGCCAGACGAACATTTCAATCACGATCCTTCTGATGACCTCCCGCCTCCGGAGAGAGTTGTTGAACCTGACGAGATCCCTTCCTTCAGCCGGAGGTTCAGCACCGTTGTTGAGAGAGATATAGAGAGAAGCGAAGGTGAAACGATGGAAGAAGAACAACCCGGGCCATCCTATCGTTCTTCTGCATCACCTGTGGCGCGGGATCTCGAGGGATCCGAGACATCTATCATGGCACAGTACGTGCCTACATCAGAGCCAACACAGTCTGTCGTGTCACCACCACCACACCCGGAACCTACGTTAGAACCACAATTTGTGACCGACGGGCGGGGGCGGGTAGTATGGAGCAACAAAGACCCAACGGAGACGACTGCGTCGTCAGAAACGCGAGAGGAGACTCGAGACGATGCGCCTCAGTCTCCTTCGAGTGCCATTCGTTTGTTTGAATGGGTGACAGGTTTTTTCTAGTACTACTACATTTCATTTGTACATTATACACGACGCAAACATATGTAAACAGCACGCGCCATGTCGTTGCCTTCGACGTCGAAGATCAAGGCCTCGTTGACGGAGCAGCTTGGTGCCAGTGCTCCGCCATATTTTGCTGCTATCAAGGCGTTCGTCACTGGCCAGATATCTCGCACAGAATTCGAGGAGGCCGTCCGTCAATACCTTGCAGTTCCCTCCCTTGTACAGCTGCACAATGCCCTCATTATCTCGCTCTTTGACTGCACAATACATCGCCATCCACCTCCACTAATACCCCCGCCTGCACCTGTCCACAAGCAGCCTCCTCTCAAGCGTAGACGCACTGATGACCACAACCACGCACTTCGCTCGGCACGTCTGAAACGATGGACATTGGGCACCGGCAAGCGTGAACGCGAAAGAATACGCGCTCTCGAAACATTCGAGTCGCTTACACCACGTCTACAAACGGACGAGATTTCTAGCGAGCGTGGTGTCGTACTCTTACCTGAGAGAGGTGGTGAGGATTGCTTATCTGTGGCGAGGACGAACACCCGCACTCACGCCTTGCTAGATCCCCCGGGGAGTCGACTCCCCGTACACTTGTTTTCCATTAGTCGAGCCCCTACATTGGCTCATATATCAGACCGCATGAACCTTATCTCTGCCCAGAATAATTTAAATGCTCCTGCGCGTAATGTACCATCACTGATGAATCTTGCATGCGAGGTTCGTGTGTCTACTATGATATCATTTGTCTTTTCTGAGCCTCTACACAGGCAAAGCTCAAGCAGCTCATAACTCATGCGCTTACATTGACGTCAACCTCACATGCCATCTCCTCCATTTCGCCTTCTACATCATCCAATCATGTACATCGACCTCCCGCTGTTCTCTCAACTTCCGCCTTCCAAACCCTGCTCACCATCGCGCCCACTGACCTTCCAAACAAGTCTGCCACAGCAATGCGTCTCGCTTTGGGAGAAACAGATGTTATAGACGATAGTTATGATGATATTGCGCTGCTGAAGGACCGCGAGGTTAGGGATCAGCGATGGCAGATTGTGGCTTTGCTTGCGGAACGAAGTGCAATCAGGGATGGTTTGCGCGGTGTCGCCAAGGGTGTTGCATGAGGAAAGTGCATCGGCACTGCTTATGATTTCATCTTGCGTCGAGACTCTTATTTATTGCAGATGAAGTCGGATGGACATTGTTGATCGAGACTTGTAAATTGTAAATTTATGAACCTAGCTACATGAGTAATTCTAGGTGCCTCCGGTGTGTACACCCGTTAAACAAAGCAAAGGAAAGATTGAGCACATGTTTTGATATTTGGCTACAACAGAACTTGGACATTCCTTCGATATACTAGATCGTCAAAGGGTCACACATGTAACGTTTCAGAGAACCAGATACAATCTATATCCTTGTATAAAACAATCACGGGAGATTTGATGGATGCAACTGCTCTTTCATCGCTATCCCTGTTTGCAGCAACATCTGAACAGATCCTTGAATCAAGACGAAGATCCGCCGTGGAATGGGGCAAAGACATGTCACTGGAGGAATACCTAGCTCGCGACGAGTTCACTGACAAGCAAGAGGTGGCTCGCAATGGAAGGTTAATTACATGGTATGTATCACAAAGGAGCCCAATCTCCGACCAACCTGTTTCGATCTTGCCCATAGGGTCTTGGCACCTCGCAGTGACCCCACAACGCTCAGCTTCCTATGTTCCTGTGAAACGTATGTTCCACTCTTTCGATTAAAACTCTATGTTTCTTCCTCATTGCACCATAGATTCCGCCGCGATGGCCTCATTCGCTCCGAATCCGACGCCAAACCAAAGGAAGCTATCTGCTACGGAATCGCATCCGTGTTCACTCCGGTATGTTTTCGAGGAAAAGGATACGCAAGCCACATGATGCGCCTGCTACATTGGGTACTAGCAGAAGCATCTCTACTTCCAGCTGTCTTTCCGAGCGAGTGGGGTTCGCCTCCTGATCGAGTCGCGCACGCTGGCGATGGGATTTTCTCGGCGCTTTGGAGCGATGTTGGGGCCGAATTTTACGGGCGATGCGGACCTACAAAGCATTCAGAAGGTTGGGTTGTCCGGTCACCTTGTTCGACAACCTGGGACGTCAAGCAATGGAAGTCGAACACTGATACAGCTGGTTGGATATTCTTGGACGAAGCTTGTGCCATCAAGCTCTGGGAGGACGACGCGAAAAATATTGCTCGTACACTCTCGTCGACTGATCATTTCAAGGTTTCCTTTACCTATCTTCCACACAAAGGCGTGGCCGCATTCCAGCATTGGCGTATAATCGATCTTTTGAAGAGACGTGGCTATACTATTCAACATTGGGGGGTTGTTAAAGACTCGCACACCTTCGCTACTTGGACTTTTGAGCTTAAGACATCTTCCAAAACACTACTCATCACTCGCCTTCGTTCCGCCTCCGCGGATTTCGAGCATTTGTTGTCGATAGTGATGACAGTGGCAAATGAACATGGAATGGAAAGCATCGAAGTCTACAATCTCCCCGACCATTTGCAATCCTCTGCTACGCACCTTGGGGGCATTACTATTGTACGAAATGAACACCTCTCGTCTTTCAAGTGGTATGGAAAGGAAGACGCGACTGATGTCGCGTGGCAATTGAACGAAAGGTAATTTATCTCTACGATGCAGGTTACGCGATTGACCCCCCATATTCTCTAGGTTCTGTTGGTGTTGATCTACGCACGGACATATCAGATACCCTTTGTATGAATGTTATTTAGAGATTTTCAAAGCCAACCTTGGATGTGACCATAAATGCCTCCGAAAGGTGAAGACTTCCTGAGCCTCAGTTCCTCTTATTGAGCCTATCAATCACTCGTAGGTTAAACTATGTCAGCAGGGGCTAATCATGCCGACTTTTAATCTTCCAAGTGAAATGCTTGCCAACTCATTCCCCAATCAGCCTTGTCACCAATCCATCTCCTGAATCATACAATTACAGGGGAGTTTGATGGATGCAACTGTTCTTTCTTCACTATCCCTGTTTGCAGCAACACCTGAACAGATCCTTGAATCAAGACGAAGATCCGCTGTGGAATGGGGCAAAGACATGTCACTTGAGGAATACCTGGCTCGTGACGAGTTCACCGACAAGCAGAAGTTAATTACATGGTATGTATGCATCAGTCTTCGACCAACCTGTTTCGACCTTGTCAATAGGGTCTTGGCACCACGCAGTGACCGTACAACGCTCAGCTTCCTATGTTCCTGTGAAACGTATGTTCTACTCTTTCTATTAAAACTTAAAACTTGATGCGTTTTCCTCATTGCACCATAGATTCCGCCGCGATGGCCTCATTCGCTCCGAATCCAACGCCAAACCAAAGAAAGCTGTCTGCTACGGAATCGCATCCGTGTTCACTCCACTATGTTTTCGAGGAAAAGGATACGCAAGCCATATGATGCGCTTGCTGCATTGGGTAATAGCAGAAGCATCTCTGCTTCCGGCTGTCTTTCCGAGTGAATGGGGTCTGCCTCCTGACCGAGTTGCGCACGCCGGTGATGGGATTTTCTCGGCGCTTTGTAGCAATGTTGGGGACGAATTTTATAGGCGATGCGGACCTACGAAGCATTCGGACGGTTGGGTTGTCCGGTCGCCTTGTTCGACAACCTGGAACGTCAACTCATACACTCTTGCCGGCTGATAGCTTCAAGGTCTCATTCTGCTGCCTTCCTCACGAAGGCGTTGCCTCCTATCAGTACTGGCTGAGGATCAACTTACTGAAAAAATATGGTTATACTCCTATTCAACATTGGGGGATTGTTAAAGACTCGACCACCTTCGCTACTTGGACTTTCGAGATTATGCCATTCAAAACACTACTAATTACTCGTCTGAGTTCTTCCTCGGCGGATTTTGAGCGTTTGCTGCATATGGTGATATCAGTGGCAAGAAAACATGGCATGGAAAGGGTTGAAGTCTACAATCTCCCCGATCATTTACAATCTTCTGCTATGGGTCTTGGAGGTATTACTATCGAACGGAAAGAACATCTACCTTCGTTTAGATGGTATAGAAAGGAAACTTCGAGTGAAGTTGCGTGGCTATTGAACGAAAGGTAAGTCTAAAACCAAATGCAGCCCCTGGACCCCGTAATCTCATGAGCATCTACATATAGGTTCTGTTGGTGCTAATCCTACACGAGGGATAGGTTAACTGAGATACTTGTTGCAAGTATGCCATCGATATGATATTGAAAGTTTGTAAATACATTGAAAGTGACTAAGTAGTGATCACGCACGAAATATCACTTGAACAAGTATGCCTCCGCACTCCGTGAAGGAGCAACCACTGAACCACCGTTTCAAGTGGCTTTTGTGTGCAATTAGCATACCTGTCGTACTACTCATCTTTTCTCTATTACATGCGGAGAGGCTTGAGGCTGGAGTCAAGAATGTCGAAATCGATATCCACCATGAGGACGACGGCGCGACATATACCTCCTTGAATATCACTGCCCCTATGGTTCCTGATTTATCTCTGACTGCGGTACTTCCAGTTAACCAGGTCTCACTTTCTGGCCTCGAAGAAGCTCTAAAATCGCTACTTGGACCGTCTCAGCTCCGCGAGATCATACTCCTTTGCCCTTACGCTAATCTGTTTCAAACTCGCTCTGTCGTCCAAAAGACCGTTTCTTCATATCAAAATACTCCGGACATCCGCCTTCAGGCAGTGCACACAGACATAGATGCTCGTTTTCCTGGTATCCGCGCTGCTAACCAACTTTCTGGATGGGTTTTGATTTTGGACGAAGATGGACTCGTGGGGGAAAATAATCATTCACGTGGCGTTCTTCTGCAACCACCAGCGCTCTCCTTTCCATATGGTCCCAAAGGCATTTGTTTCTCTTGGTTCAACACGTTGGAGCCATGTATGCGCAGATCGGTGGGATTCCCGCAAGAAGCACACCATCTGTTGCCCCCATTTGTCATGCCTGCAGCCCTTGCAACAGAGATTGGGTTTACTTCACCTAATGTCGGCACCATACGAATGTCTGGATCTATGACGCGACAGGAGCTACCTTGAATGTCTCTGACCCGCAAGATGGCCGACTTGTAGTATCAGATCACTGTACCTTGTTCTATACAACGCTCGCACTGTCGGACGCGACGGAACATGGACAGCAGCTCTCTGCCTGGTTTCAGACCTTGGCTACTCAAGCAGATGTCATCTTAAGCCTCCAGGAGGACAAGAGATTGACTAGTCTTGTTATGGACCCGACTATCAGCTTTCGCAAAGGTAGTGTTACTATCCGACTCTTTCGGAATGATCTTCCTCATACAGAATGGATGGGATCTCTTTCGCTCTTTGAATGGAAAAGTACGTCGATCCTTTCCCATCCTCGGTAAGTGTTACGAGGACACGCGCTAAATTCCTTAGACTGGAATAAACCTAAGATTGATATAAGCATCATCACAAACGACCGGCCTCTCTCACTGACGCGTCTGCTCAAGTCCCTGTCTCAATCCCATTTCTACGGCGACACAGCGAACCTACGAATAAATGCCGAACAATCCGCGGACGATGAGACTCTAAAAATCATACAAAACATAGACTGGCCACACGGAGCTGTTTTCGTACACCACCGTGTCGTTCAGGGTGGGCTCATGCCCGCTGTCGTCGAGTCCTGGTACCCTCCCTCAAACGACACATACGGCCTGCTCCTCGAGGACGACGTGGAACTCTCACCTCTATTCTATGCTTGGGCCAAGATGTCTCTCCTCCGCTACAGGTATCTCAAACCCGTGCAGACAGTCTCATTCATAACATTCTCACTCAGGTACGGCGATTCGGCAAACCGATCCCCACTTCTATTCGGCATCAGTCTGTACCAGCAAAAGATAGTCGAACTACCGCTAGAAGGCCGCCGTCTCTTCAACGCCCGCGCGCTCTTCAACAAACACGGCATACCCGATCGCAGCACACCCTACCTCTCGTCAATCCCCTGCAGCTGGGGCGCGATCTACTTCCCCGAACACTGGCGCGAATTCCACGCCTACCTCCCCCTGCGCCTTTCTGGCGTACCCACCTTCAACCACACCGATCTGATCGTCCCGAACGTGCGCTCCAACAAATGGAAACGATCCTGGAAGAAGTACTTCATCGAACTGGCGTACCTCCGGGGATACGTCATGCTCTACCCGAACTACCCAGACTTCGTGTCGCTCTCCACGAACCACCTCGAAGTCGGCTCGCACGTGAAGATCCGCACCGCGGAGAAGCAGAGGCAGTTCCAGGTCCCTTTGATGGAGACGACGCATCGCGGCACGGTCGGGCTGCTCGACCTGCCTGCGCGAACTCTTCCTCCATGGGACGCGCTCCCTGTGCTCAATCTCACTGGCCACATGACGACACTCGCGTCGCTGGCAAAAGTCGGACACGTACGCCGTGAGGAGCTGACGGGCTGTACAGACCATCCTGCGCTTTTCGACATCCGGCACCTTTTATGCACCACACCCAAATTGTAAATCACGATTGAAGGAAGGCCTACAACTAAGTAACTTGGCAGAAAAGAGTTTATCCATACCCAATCAATCAATAAACAAAGCAGCAGCTTTTCCCTTAATTCATACTTTGCGCTTGCAAGATACATTAATCCATCGCACATTTAAATTCTACAAGAGCAGCATAATTCGAAGCACTACGGCAAGCTAGCTATAGTAACCACACCACCTCGAAAACGGGGGGAAAGATTGTTCAAGCAACACGCATGTAAAAGGACAAGGACAAGGACAGTCAACGACGGTGAGTAGCAAGGATGTCAAAAAGTCAAGTAGTGTTGGATGTCTTATGATACGTGAAAAACAAGTAGCAGGGGAGGAGGAGGGGGGACCCCCGCCGCTGGGACGGGGAGGGGGTGAAAGGACAGAGCTGTATTTACTTATTTACGGACGGGATGGGGATGGTGGATGAATGTAATTGGGAAGAGACAAAAGTACAACTTTTTCAAAGCAAAGCAGATATTGTTTGGGATGATGACAAAAAAAATGGATGATGATGACGATGATGATGATGATGGGATTGTAAGTTTGTAAGTTTGTAAGTCTGGAGGCTGGAGGCTGGAGCTGGGGCTGGGGTGAAGAAAAAAATGCATGCTTGAGAGGGAGACTATTAAATTAAAGAAGATTGTATGTCGGGAAAGAAAAAACTTTTTGAACGCCGTCGGCGTCGTCGTCGTCGTCGAGTTTTTGAGAGTGAGACTAGAGAAAAGACGAAAAAAAGCGATACGATGCGATGCAACAGACTCAAATCCAATCCGCGAATCGGATTCAGATATTCAACGGCGGAACCGACGACGAAAAGAAATTACCCCGCTGCGCCGCACTCGTGCTCCTGGACTTCATATTCGGATGATGCTGATGCTGATGATGGTGCTGATATCTCTGGTTCCCATGCGCATGGTGTGTCGGGGCATAGCTCTTGCGCTTCAACTTGCGCTCGCGCCGGAGCTCCTTCCGCGTCTTGTGCGGGAAATTGTAATTATCATTTTGCTGGTTCTGCTGATGCTGCTGCGTATGCACGTGCGTCTGCGCGTGCACATGCGCATGCGCATTCGTCGGTGTGCGGTCCCCATCGCGCTCGCGCTCGCGGTCGCGCACGGGTAGGAGCACAGGCGATATAATCACGCTCATCCTCCTCGACCGCCGCGGCTCCGTATTCGGCTTATTATGCCACAACATCGTACTAAGCGGACTCGACTTCATCATGCTCCCATAATCCGTCTTCCCCACCGGCGTCGACTCCTGTGCCCATCCTCCTTCCGCGCTCTCACGACTCTGTCGGAACGCGGAGACGGATATGACGTCCCAGCGGTTAAACGACTTGAGTTTCCTCGACTCGGTGTCCGTAGACGTCGACGCAGACGTGTTCTGATCCGCAGGCTCGGGATCCAATATCGACGGTTCCAACACGTCGTCGAGGTCCACAAGCTCTGCAGCCATTTCCGGAGACATGATGGCGGTTTTGTCACCGACGGGGGTGACGAGATGTAACGGCGAGGGCGCACACGGGATGGGCGATTGTTGGATTGCGAGGTGACGCTGGAGTATGTCTTCGACCTGTATGATAGATAGCCTTTGCGATAAGACACGTGTTACAGCTATCAAACCAATGACGACTCACACTCTTCAAATGCACGAAGGATGGCTTTCGGCGGCGGAACCTCGGATGCGGGGAAGGGATATCTTGGTGCAGGTCGTCAATGATGGCCTGTCGAGCATCCTTGGTAGGCACAAAGTGACCCCTGCGGGGCCCCTGACCGGCCGAAGACACCTGGCTCCAACTCTTAGTGGTCGACTCCTCGTACTCATCATGGTCGTCCGAGTCCCAAAAGACTCTACCAGACAGAATGTCCGCCGGCTTCGGCGAGTCGATGGACCGCGAGAACAAGTGCCGGTCCCGCGGGCCCGGGGATACGGCTGGACTCATGGTGGACATGGGGTTAATCGCAGAAACGCTGAAGGGGGTCATGAATAGCCTCATGGCGCGCTCGTTGGGCAGGTCGTCTTGCCCCACGAGTTCTTCGTCCGTGGTCTCGCCATCGCCCTCGTCTGCGTCCTCTTCGTAGCCCCCATCATCGACATCGGACATGTCGACGTCGCTCTCTGGGCTCGGAGACGGGCTCGTTTCGGCAAAGGACGCGGCGTGGGCTTCAAAGTCCATGTCGAGCATTCCCTGGCCTTCGCGGAGCCCGTTGGTGAACACGATCTGGCCGTCCCACCGCTCCTGGACCTCGAGCTCTGGAGCAAGTGAGCGGAGACTGGTTATTGAGGCGACCATCGATTCCATATCAGAGTGGTCGCCGTCGTCACCTTCGCCGTCTGACATTGCGGACGAGGTGTGGTCTTCAGAGTCGGAGAGATTCGCAAAGAACAGATCGGCGTCGAAACTGGACTCGTCTTCGTCCTCTGTCCAGCCCGTGGCGAGACCGACATATCCGACCCTGGTGGCTCTTTCATCCGTCTCTTCTTCGTCGGGGTCGCCGCCGTCGTCGTCGTCATCGTCATCGTCGTCGGCATCCTCGGTTGCGTCAGAGTCGACGTCCATCTCGACGTCGCTGGGACCGACGCTTTTTTTGCGTGGTCGGATGACCCAAGCATTGTGTGGATCTCTCTTTTTGGGGACATCGTCGCCAAAAAGCTCGCGCCGCACGCGGGCTCGGCCCTCCAACTGGGACACGATAAAGTTTTCTTCCTCTGCCTCGATGGAAGAGTCGCTGTCGTCAAAGCTGGAGAGATCGCTGGACTCTGCGTCTGAGGAGGATGCGCGGGAGGACAGGACAGAGGCGGAGACAAAGGTGGGGAACTGGGGGGAACGGTGGTGGTGGTCGCTGAGATCAGAAGAGTCGGTGGATGGGACGCGCCTGCGTTTTGTTGGGGCAGATTTTTTGGGGGCCTTGGAGGAGGACGCCTTTGGTGGGGCCTTTGGGGCGGCTTTTGGTGGGCGGCCTCTGGGTTTCTTGGGGAGAGTGAGCTTGATCTTTAATGGCGGGGGCTGGTTGCACGTGCACTGGCCATCGCAGACAGGGCAGATGTCGTCGTCGTCGTCGTCTGGGAGCGGCGGAGGTTGTACTGCAGACTGTTGGCGGCTGTTTGGGCAGAATAGAGAGCTGCTCACCGGAAAAAGGATTGGGGGACATGAGAACATGGAGGAGTGTTGATTAGATCCAGGATGGTCACTGCGTCGCTCGCCGTTCAATTCGAAAATTATTCAAAACAAATCGGAGTTTCATTCCGGCTATTTCTCGTGTGAACACCCTCATGTCACACCTACATACACGCCCCCGCATCGTGGTGATCCCTGACCAACACCATTTCATTTTCAAACCGTCGCGGGCGTACCTAGGGCGCGCACAGGCACAACCCTTCACCAGGTGACCATCGTCTACCGTCGCACGTCCACCACGAAGATGGTAATTGCGTGATGGGTAGAATGTTTGAAGATGGCTAGGTCGGCTGAGGATATGTCTCAAAGATGACGGTCGGCTGAGGGAAGCGACAGTCGGACAGGCCGTCCATATGCTTCACAGCCGAACTCGAGCTTCTTCATGCCGCCGGCGAGGGGCGGAGTCGCGAAATACGTGCGATAGTAACCACAGGAAACCGTCCTACTCAGACACTGACGCCCGCCATGTCAAACCTCCACCCGACCGTGCCGTGCTCACACGAGCAGCAGCATCGTCTGCCGCTAAGAGGTCCAAGAAGAACAACTACTCCAGTTGTGGTAAGTAAGTTGGCAATCCATCCAGAAAAGTCTAGCAGCAAGGTTGACCTAGGTAGGTCGACCTCTGAGATGTAGTGTAACGACGAGTTGTCGTTTCGCTCTGGCGTCTGGCTCCCGAGTCCTCACGACTCGTAGACGCTATTCTAATGGCAGCTGGTCATATTGTTTTAGCATCTGCTTCCGAATCCTCACGAGGACAGCAGCAAGGCCCTACCTCAATGACATCTTCGTCATCTACTCCTGGCTCCCGACTCGGACAGCGGAACTCGACGACAACAAGACCCTTACTCAATTGCTGGATGTGCAAGCATAATCTTGCTTTTCATATACGTACAACTACCCTAGTCATATCGACTGACTGAAGTAGAACCTGAAAGATCGACCTCTGAGAGGCAACGACGTCTGGCTCCCGAATGCTTACGAGGACAGCAGGAAGACCCTACCTTGATGACATCTTCGCAATCTACTCCTGGCTCCCGAATCCTCACTTGGACCTTGACGACAACAAGATCCTTCTTCAATTGCATCTCTGATGCCGTGGGTACCCAGCTGCTGGTGGCGTAGCCAGTTGGATATGCAAGCATGTTCTTTCTTTTGTGGTATCGCTGTGGACAGGATACCCGGACGATCCACAAAAGCTCGATCTCCGTCTTCTGGATGTTCTTGTTTTTCATATGTAGCTTCTGTCGACTTTGCGTGGCCCATCATCGTATTTGAAAAGACAACAAATAAATAAATAAATAAAGAGCACGGATTCAAAAATACGTCTCAGGACACAGTGCGCATATAGTTATGTACCATGATACCACCTGATGCTGATCTACACCAACCACACTCATGTTACCAGAATGCGCCATGATGCATGATGCACGATGCGTGATCCGTACAGGTGACGCGCTGCGTTCAGCATGGTCTGCAGGGCCATTGTATCTGCCACCACCCATGCATAAAGCACCAGTTATGAAGTCTTGAATCGAATCACGTCCCTATTCCAAGCTCGTCGGACAAAAATCTACCCCTCGTCGAACTCCGCCAACTCAAAAACCTAGACCACTCTCTTCTTTTAAAATTAACGTTAACTCACCACTTACACATGCCTGCACACGAGCAAGTAATTAAAAGAATTTTACAAGCTCAAAAGAACATTCTTACAGATGTGGCGCAGTCATAAAACTAACGTTTTGACAAAGCAGTACCACGAGCTGTATCACAAGGACAGAAGTAAGTATATTTGCCTCTGCCTCCCGTGTCCACATGAGTGAGTCGTGTAATAAGTCAATTCAAGCTCAGAGGTCCTGCTCCCATTTCCCCAAAAACAGAATTCAGTTACCCATTTTGAACATTCCACTAAAACCCGATTGTACGAAGAATACAGGGGGAAATACTTAATAACGTCTGCAATACATACAAGCCATAAATCGGAGGCATAAGTCATAAAGTCATAGTCATAATGAAGAAAGGTCAGCGGTGGCTACGTTTCGTGTTGCAGCTTGAACGCAGATACTCAGGATGTTCTGGGCGCGATCGACGCATCACAATTTAGACGGAAAGTCGAAGCCTTCTGCTTCAGCTCCTTCAAAAGCTCACAAAACGGGTGAAAGCCTGTCACTAATCAGTGGAGACCTATTGCGTCTGATCGGTGTGAACTCGTTCGCGTTGGCGTTGAGCGAACTTCTTGGGAGCAACCTTTGGCGGGCCGCAGAATTGTCAGGAGTAGCGGGAGTCGAAGAGGTCATGGGAGTCGTAGGGTTTGGTAATGTCGAAGCACGCAAGGACTTTGTAGGCCGAAATTCTTCCGCATCAATGCTCAACTTTCGTGATTGAGCTTTGGTGTTCATTCGAGGAACAAATACGGGCGATTCAGGGCTGAGCGGTGTTGGCGCCGCATATAACGGTAGGCGATCTGGCAAGACTGTCGGCATTTCCAGAGGCGCCACGATATTGTCCCCCTGTCTATGAGCGAGATCTTCAATATGCTTCGTGACCTCAAGCTCTTTTGACTGGGGCGTAGCCCATGATAATACCGGATAGACAAGAGCGCCATTGTTTAAGGGAGTTACTCTCCCTCCAGACGTGAATTCGGCATATCTCGCTATTGCCGGTTGAGGTCGGGCCTTCGGAGAATTTGAGGGTGTGAACATTCCTGTCTGTTGGTCGTAGAACCCTTCTAAAGGAGAAGGCAAAGTATAAGGATTACTAGAGTCGACATGGTTCTCAAAGAGGGGCCCCTTCTCCAACTGCATCAAGGGATTAACGTTAGATTCTAAGATGATAGACTTCGTGACAAATTTAGAAACAAAATACATGTCAAAAATATACCTACCTCTTGCTTCTCTGTTGTATATTCTGTTGGCGTCAACGAAATCATTTGGACTCGCCGATCAACGATGTTGGCAAGAGAACACCCATTCGATGATAGAGGCTCAGAGACCTCTCGTGCAACGAGTTCTGCACGCAAGTCTTCATTGATGTTTAATATCGTAGGTCTTTCAGACGCTGGATTCCAGCATGAGCACAAGAGGTCCCTGAGCTTCTCAGACAATCTAAGATTGGCTGGATCAGGAAATTCCGGTTTCCTCTTATTCATGTGGGCACGTATCAACGCAGTTTCGTTCAGTTTATGGAAAGGATGATTCCCAGTATATATCTGTCTCTGGTCAGAATTTCCGAGTGAGATCTATAGAAACTCGCGCTTACTTCATAAACAGTGCATCCGTAGGCATACACGTCTGCCGCAGCTGAGTCTAACCTTTTTTCATATGACTCTAAGGATTCTGCAAGGATTAACTCCGGAGCTTTCCAATGCATGGTCCCCTCTCCTGCAAAGGACTTACTCTCCAGACGTTGTGACCCACCAATTGAAGATAGACCAAAGTCTGCCAGACAGCACTCTAGGTCATCTTTGACTAGAACGTTGACCTGAGGGCGTTTGAATTAATGCGAACCATGATATTAGATCAACCTACAGCTTTGACATCTCTGTGGTAAATCGGAGGGTTGAGACCATGGAGATACTTCAATCCGCAAGAAATTTGGAGGCACTGTCAAAATTAGCGCTGAGAACTCTGATCTCATTATTTATTAATTTCATGAAATCGTCCCACCGTTTCCAGTCGATCATGGTCTGGATTGGCCTTCAAAAAAGTGCGAAGGTTGCCGTTTTTCATCCATGGCGAAATGAGGACAAACCGACGTCCCTCGCTTACTTGGGCACCTAAGAATGGAAGGATATTCGGGTGGCTTAACCTACTCCACAAGAGCACTTCCCGGAGAAAAGCCTTTTTAAGAAGGAGATTCAGTTTGGGGACCAGACATCAGACCCTGGAATACTTTTGATTGTTTATAATTCTCCTGATTGGTGTAAACACGTAGAATCTTGAGGCAAACTAAAGTTCCCTTGATTGTCGCCTTGGCGATGTCCTAGGACATGACATGAGATAGCTTTGAAAAAAATGAGAGAGATACGCACAGCAAATCCACCCCAGTCGTCATGGTACATAGCCTCAGATCGCACGAGATTTTGTAAGAAAAGAGAGGGAGGCAAAATTCCGGTTGACTTTGCGAGGTGTATTTGACGTCGCGACACGAGTTGTTTATACAATTCATCAATATGTGGGTCTTCAAATTCCTGGGACGTGTAATCAGCAAGTGCCTACACACGGGAAGTCACAAGAAGCACTTGCCCTTTGGAGTAGTTGAGAAACGCAACTTCCCCATTGAACATTGTTCAGGCACGTTGTCTGGACATTTTCCCACTTGTATTTCAGAGGCAAAATAGTCCTGAGTTCCAGAGTTGAGCTCGGGGAAGGCACATCACTCAAGTCGGATGTGGATAAGATCTCGCCACCATCAGAGGTATCCAAAACTAGATACTCAAGAATATCGATGGAAACAAGGTGCTGCACCAGCGGACAATGCACGACGAAACCTTGCGGCAAGACTGAATTAAGATCACGGACTAGCTTTGGTTTTCTCTTCAAAGTTCTGGCTATTTCTCCAACGTTTCGCTTGATGTCTACATATCTATAACAAGTACAGAAGATCTCTCAAGAAAATGGATAGGAGCAGATCTAGATTCGCTTACGGAGGACTCGTTATTGTCACCGCCAGACCTTGAATAAGCTCCAGAGCTCGATGGCCAGGCGCAGAAGGTGGATCATCCTGTATGAGAGTCTTGATCTGCTGAATGTAATCGGACGCGGATGGGGTATCAATGGGTCTGCCCTCCACTAAGGCTCCATCCATGGATTGATAACGCCTGTATACCTAGACCTTGGGATTGTTTATATATCTTAGAGAAGTGATCAACCTCGTGCATAAATATCTCATGAGTTAATCTTACGACACACATTCCAAAGGATCAGCAACTAGCTTGCAACTAGCATTTCCGACCAGGTGTCAATAAATCAGTTGCGATTGCTCTGTTATATAGATTGCAGGCGACTTTGAGGGTAACCCATTCGCGTCTTCCGCTATCAGCTGTAGATGACTATCCGAGTCTATGCACGTTCTTAAGGGAAATGAGAAAGGAGTACGATGACATTCCTCCCACGATCGCCGCGGCGTTCGCGCGGCAGCGGATGGCACCTTCAAGTATGTAAGTACGCATTTGAACCGAATCGGTTGATTTGTATGCCCTGCAAATCTTCTTCCAATGTATGGCGTTCCATCTTCCCCTTGTGTGATGGTTCAATAACACTCGTTCAAGACGGAGGAACTTGATCGTTCACTCAGGAGATAGCTATGAGAGAGTACTCGTATGTATAAAACGAAGTCGGACATGCATATATTGTTTTCTTAGCACAGTATTACGTGTATTCCTTTCGTTCCTATAATATCATCATATTTTCCTATACTTACTGATTAAAGGCTCCTCAACTTTGATCAAGAGTTCTATGAGACGACTTCGCATATTTTCTTTTTCACAATGAATCATTGCAATAAATGTTTTGCTGTATAATACAAAGGGCGGCCATTGATTTGATTTCATGTCTTCTTTCCACTACCAGGTGCTGACTTCTACCAAGCCGAAGTACTCCCACCGCCTTTCAAAAAGAAAGGATCAGGACAATACATAACCGGAAAAGAAAAAACGAGCGTGAGATGAATGAGTGGAAGAGGAGGGATAAGGGATGCAGATAGAACAAGACACAGCCATGACAAACAGCGAAGATTGTTAATGGTGGAACGGTATAGGAGTGAGTAAGTACGCCAGGAAAGAGAAAAAAGACAGTTCTGAACCAATTAAGGATGGGAATGGATGGATTGTATCTGTAGTGTTGCTGTAAGTCAGTCGTGCTGGAATAATCGGATTCGTAGGTCCATGCGTAGATGTAGTCGTCTCGTCTATCCCACAAAAGCGGGTTCTCGTTGCTAGATGATGGCGGCAATGGATGTCAGCGCGCAGATTCACAGATGGAAGGTCGTTTTAACATCCGTTTCATTATGCAGCGCTATACAAGAAAAGATTGTTCGTTGCAGCAATCTAAAAGTAGCAATGAAATCAGGTCGAGTCCAGAAGAACAAAAATAACTTGATCGTCACATACAGCAATTGTATTTTCTCTTGGGTGCCAACTCGCATGCAAAATCTTCTTGTTAAAGTCGAGCGTATCCAATTGCATCGCATCCCTCAAACCTCTTTGTCCATTTTTCATGCCTGGCTTCCCAGCCAACGGGCCCCCAACTTTCTTGGCTTTGAATGCCGACTTGTCAGCCTGCAGGACGACATCATTCAATGTCTCTGAGTCATATATCCGGAAGAAGTTGTGATAGGATCCTGTCAAGACGTGCCTAGTATATCACATTAGTTTCTTCACGCCAGGAGAGTATTGCTGACATACTTATCATCACCGCCCCAGATACATTCAAATTTATCAAAGATGCAGTCGTTCTCGTAAAGATCGCATAATTTCCCACGGAGATGATCATGGATAGGAATCGTTTTTAGTGGTCGTGATTCCATGTTGATATCCCAAATCTTGAGATTAAGGTAATCGCGAGCGAGAATATAGCGTCCATCATGACTGAACTTGACATCTGAGATGGAGGAAATGATCTCCGAGAAAAAGGACCGTGAAGTTGGATCCTCCTCTTCTTCGAAGCCTTATAGCCATATAGAATGTGAAACATGAACCATGAGAAAAATCACAAAAGAACTTACACTTTGCGTGGGCATCACACAACGCCGAATCACGCATATCCGCAAGTTTAATGTTGCTCTTTGAGCTTGAATACATAAATAAGTTGCAATGGGAGGGGTGGAATTCCGTGGCAGTAATGACTTCCGTCAACTCTTCCATATTTACCGGTTTGATGTCAACGATGTCTATATAAATAATAATCAAACACGTTATGATAAAAAGATCGAGATGCGAAGTCTGAAACATACTAAAGCTCTGGTCACTTATGTTAAGATTCCAAAGGTTGATTCGAAGATCGTCAGCAGATATGTATGTTTCTTGATCTGAATTGACGGAAATAGAGTGTATATGATATGCATGCGCATTGGCGTAAACCTTGCGAGGAACAGCGGCAATTATGTTCTCCTGCTGTGTCATGCGAGGGAGCCTCAGATGTTTGGGGCTGGTGGGAGACGGCAAAGCTCGCTGGCCATCATAGTGATTGGATTCGGATACGATTTTGAGAGACTTCTCGAAAACTTTCCAAAGCTTGATTGTCTTGTCTGTCTCAGCACATCAGACCCTGGCCATGATAATTGATAATAACATCAGACGCCACCATTTGTTGACAATAGGAAATGCGCCGAGTTTTGCCGCTTGCACCACCGAATCTTGTTGATTTTTTCCTCGATTTCGAGAGACTTGAGATAATCAAATTCGGGTTCATGGGATTGAAACTCGGTGTAGAACTTGTACTCGCAGCCTTTTTTCTTTGAAAACGAAAATCGCGGGACAGAAAGAGGTATTCGAGCACAAAACAGCAGAAATCACAAGAGACACCACAAAAAGAAAGCCACATGTACAAAAGCACAATCAGCTTGACGCCCAAAGAGAGACGCGCGAGGGGAAATAGCGACAAATGTAATGATACTGACCGATTCATTGCGTTCAAAGAGAACGACGCGACCACCCTTGTCACCGGTGGCGAGATAATTGCCCGTTGAGTCGAACTCGACGGTAGATATGATGTCGGCTGATGGCAGGTTAGTGTGTTGTAACACACCGTCCAAAAGGCTATGAAGTCGGTGAAAGGACAAACCTTCTGTAATGTCTTCAACCTCGCCCTTATCACCGAAACATTGGGCAAATCGCCATCCTCCTGAACCTGAGGGGTCTTCCATGGATGAGAACGAGTGTCACGCTGTCGAGTGGGACTGGATTGTTGTTATTGAGCGTGGAAAGGCTGATAACGCGATAATAGTAGCAGAGAGTCGGTGAGATGTGTCGCAAGGATACGGGAGAGACAACGAGCTGGCGATGGTGGCGAAACGATGGCACGAGCTGGGCACAAGGGATTGCTGAGTAGATGGGTTACGTAAGGGCGTGTTTGGATAGGTTTGGTGAGCAAGTCCGACATCGCCCTCAGACCGAAACCACACACATCCAAGACCCACCCTCGCAATGGCCATCGCACCCATTACCGGCATGCTCAGAAAGCGTTTCTGGATTGACGTCAGCTGCAGTCTGGGCCTTGGAACTGCCGCTGGATATGCTTACTGGTATGTCTTTACGCGTTTTTGGTCAAATTCACTATTCACATTTCATCAGGTATGGCTACCATCTCAAGGCTTGTGAGTCCTAGATGTGGCCCTGATTTTGGTAGTTACTTACACGCGACAGTGGAGCGTCAGGAGAATTTTTACATCAAGCTGGAGAGGGAGAGGGCCGCTGCAGCTGCTTGAATCTAAACCACCCATTTGAAAACTCGCGATGCATGTTATATCCGTGCGGCTCAGTGAAATAAATACCGTATTATAAGTCTAGTATACTCGTCTCATCTGCTCAACACTCCTAGCCGCTTCAACTCTTCGCAGCTCTCGATCACTTCCTTTTCAATCGTCCGAACTTTCTCCCAGTCTGTCCCAATCCCGAATAGACCGATTTCCTGTTCCTTTGCTCGTTCTTTGCGGTCCATGCCCCGCTGACACTGAACGTAGAGGTCTTGAGTGTAAGCCCGATCAACCGTCTTTTCGAACTTTGTCACACCCGGTCCACGTTGCCCAGTCTTTCCAGAGGATTGTCCTGAGTTTCCTTCCCGCGCCAGTTCTGCGCCAAGAACCGGATGACCCAAGAATTCTGCCTTGTTGACGTGATATTTAACCCCAATTTCACCCGTCTGTCTCGCGAGGTTGTATCTTGCCGAAGGCTGGAAAGAGAAACGGGGATCTGGTATGGGTGCTGTGCCAAACATGCTGGGAAGTGCAGACAGTAAGGAAAACGCCAATAGAATCAGTAGAGGCATGAGCTGAATGAGTAGTGACCGCTGGTCTGCAGCGCCTGGTTGGCGGTGCGTCTGGCCACCCATACGAGTCGTTCGGAAGCCTCCTGGTCCGAACGATGCTGTGAACACTAAGGACCATTCATTTGAACATAATCACTATTTCCAGCAGCTTGAAGTGAACTCACCTGGACCACCACCAAAACCGGTGCCAAACGCGTTCCCACCACCGCCAAAGAACATGTTGAACAGCTCTTCTGGGCTAATTTCGCCATCGAAACCTCCACTGCCACCGAATGGACTTGTCGAGAAACCAGGTGAACGAGAAGACATTCCACTAAATCGAGACTCTGGGTCGTCACCGTTGCGATCATAAATAGTTCTTTTTTGGGGATCTATGACGAATTCTGGTTAGTAGTTACGAAAATGATGCGGAGACGATGTCAACGCACCTGAAAGCACCTGGAATGCTTTCGAGACCACTGAAGTGACGTCAATTCCACCTTCCCATTGAAATGAAAAGTGCATATTTACGTTTAAAGGCTTCATCAGCGCCAGGCGCTCCATTTTTATCGGGGTGAAGAGCAAGAGCCAGCTATTAGAGGCCTGTCAACAAATTCCTCGATACATACTGTTCCGAGAACTTACCTTGCGGTAGGCCTTCTTAATGTCCGCCTCATCACATTCCTTTTTCACAGCCAATATCTCATAATATTCTGTGACCTTACACGACCGCACCCTTTTCACAACCGCATGTTGTTCTGCCGTATACTCCCTTTTCTCACCACCTATGCCTCCCGCTGTGCCATTACTCCTTGCACCATTCGAACTTTGTGGGTGCCTGTGTTTTGCACCAGGCGCAGAGGGATGTTCCTCGGTAGCTGTAGACGTGGATGTAGATGCTGAAGATCCCGCCTCCGGGGCGACATTAATAGATGCAAGAAGGCTTGAGGCCTCCGCGGTTTCAAAGAGGGATATCGACTTCTGGCAGAACTTGCGTGCAGAGGGTATGTTGCCTGCGTCGAAGTGTTTCCTCGCAATAGCAAGACATTTGGAAGCTTCGTCCTTGTTACTTTCCATGATTATAGATGAGAAGCGGAAGAGGAGGCCAATGATTGACCACGGATATGGAGGTGGAGACAGCTAAGCGGGAAGACTGGTCCGCTTACATCTACAATTACATAATAAGCAGATAACGATTTGTTTCCATTGCTCTCACTTTTCCCATGAAATCAACGTCCTCAATATCTCCTGAGGAGCCCAGCGAGCTCGAGAGGTTCAGGCAAGAATGGTTGACTGAGTTGCGAAGCAGAAGAAATGCTGCAGCTATCTCAGGTACATCCACTCCTGCTAGAAATGATGCAGGAGGTGTAGATAGCACACACCAGAGTTCTAGTAAGACGGCTGCTAAAGCGTTGGACGTCTCAGCAGCGCTCTCGGAGGCTATGGACTCCTCATCCCAGGTCATGGCTGGTGCTTCTAACGAGTGCACTCCGTCGATCTATCTGGCTACTACCCCACTTCCACAAAAGCTCAATTCTGCGGTCGATGTATATCGTCGCGCTGTACAGCGCGAACAAAGCGGAGACCTTGATGATGCACTCTTTCTATACCGTCAGGCATTCCGCATGGTATTTCTGTGGTAGACACAAGTTAAGTCACGCTCATTCATTCTGCAGGACCCGCATGTGGATCAGATTTACCACCGCGAGGAAGCACTTGCCTCGATTTCAGCAGCTCAGAAGAATACACTACATAAATCCACTACTTCTTCTGCCAACGATTCTGTGGAAGAGCTGACAGCGAAAGCGCAAGCCGCCTTATCTGTGAAGTCTCGTGCAGGTGCTTCTGCAGTCAGAGTTACGAGTCAAGTCCTGGCCCAAGTACTTGCTGGTTTCCCGGATGATCTCTTGTTCGTACCCGAGATTGAGGAGGAGCCTGTGCATCTACAAAAGCTTCCTGAAGAACTTTTGGTCATGTTCCTTCGGAAACTTGACACAACTTCGATCGAGCGTTTTGCCTCCGTATGCCGTAAGGCGCGCGTCATTGCTTTGGATTCTCTGATTTGGAGGTACTTCTTCGCCCCGAACGAGGCAGGTCGTGGCTCATCATTCACATAGAGAGCTGGTTAGGGCCACATATAAGCCACCACAAGTCACACATGAGGAGCAATTGACCTCAGTTCTGGAACGATATCTATATGACTATAGACGTGTCTATATTGAACACCCTCGAGTTCGTATGGACGGTGTGTACATTGCGACGTGTCATTATATGTATGTTGAATGATGGCATACCAATACGACTGCTGACCTTGACTCTTCAGTCGTCCTGGCCTTAGTGAGAACTCCTGGGTGACTGTAAGTTACACACCCAGAGGATCGTACTCAAGTCTTCATACATTCCAACAGATAAATCATTTGATCACCTACCACCGATATCTGTGAGTAGTCTGAACTTGAAATTCAAGAGGGCAGCCAACGATTCCTTAGCCGTTTCTACCCAAATGGCCAAGTACTTTCTTTGCTCGCAAATGAAGAATTCACCCCACATCAAGTCATACCCCTTTTGAAGCCTACGCTTCGAATGAAGGTAACTGGCCACCGCGTACCACATCTTCTGTCCCTTCACACAACGCCCGTAGGGATTCTACATTGGAACCTGGAGTCTAAGAGATGCTACAATCGAAATCACCAATCTCCTCGACGCGAGTGGTCGGTATCCTCTTCTAACCGACCACCCAGTAACATCATCAGTACATTATTCCAGCGGCAACGAAGCCAACCGGTACACATTCGTCATGACGCTTGATCTCATTTCGCGGCCACTAGGTCGGTGGAACAAGATGAGTATTCTGGCATACAACTCTGTACGTCTGGAGACTGGGGATGTAAATCCCGTTGCATTGAAAAACGAGCGACCATTCTGGTTCTCCAAAGTGCGGTCGTATAGTGTATATTAATAAACTCTGTGGTACAACGGATTGTCTCTTACGACTGCCTGAGAAAAGAAAAACAACTCTAGCCCACCGCGAGGGTCGAACTCGCAGCCTTCAGATACCACCGCCTATAGCCAGTTAAGAGTCTGACGCTCTATCCGATTGAGCTAGGCGGGCCGTGTTGATACTTCCGTCATCCGCCATCGGAACAGCGCAGATCGGCGACCTTCTCTCCGAGCCTCGCTGCAACAGCAACAATCATGGCGCCTCCTCAACCAGGTCTATTTCCTCTCCCCTACTCCTCCTCGTCCCACCACATACAATCGTCGCACTCAAGCTCCCACTTCACACAAGTGTCGGGGTCTGGAGCGTCTGATAACTATACTCACCAGCACACGCAAGCAAGCAGCTCAAGGATACACATCTCGCATCATAGTAGGGAATTCCATTTTCAAATGATGACGACCACGACCACCCACAAATTCCGCAGCTACGATCGATGATGGAAAGAAAGAAAAAAGACGGAGAGAGCTAGCGGGGAAATTGGGCAAAGAAATGAGTGATCGGCGGGACGAGTGAGTTCTTTTTTGTCGCGTTCACATGTACACATCACAATTACATCGCAGCGGCCGCCATGTGCACGAGACAATTTCTGTTCTTCATGCAACCATGTCGCAGTTAGCCACACATCCTGAGACTGTTCCATCTTATAACCTCCGACTCCTGCCCCTCACGCTAGAGCGCGGCGCGCTTCTTGCGCAGGCAGAATGGGAAGAACGGCACGGACTCGAGTGTGCACAGAATGCGTACGACGAGGAACGTGAGCGTGTTGAAGAGGAATGGCGGAAAGGACGCGAGCGTGTGAGGGAACGCCTATTGGAGGGCATTGAAGAGAGGCGAAGACGCGCTCGTGAAGAGAAGGAGGGCGAGGGCACAACGGGTATGCTGATGTCCTTCCACAACAATCTATGTACAAATTCTAAGTCTTTACAGACGCCGCCATGGACTCCTCGTCGCGCCAGCATATTACCCGCAAATTGCGAAACAAACTCGGCACGTCCCCACCACCGACACCTCTGGGACCAAACACTTCCGCTCCACAGACTGGCCTCATATCCTCGCTTCCCATCACCTCTGGTCCTTTTCTCAATCCGCACTCTCTTTCCGTCGACGAACTGCCTTCACCGTTCCCACTACCCCTCACAAGCTCGACTGCGCCATCAGCACCCCAAGGAGGCGGCACAGGTGGAGCGGGAAGCAGGCGGAGGCACAAAGGTAATGGTGGAGGCGGGCAGCATGTCATTGGGCAATTAGGGAAGAGCTTATACCAACTGGGCCCTTGTAAGGATGCCGATATTGATAGTGACTAAAGTAATATTATGTGGCCATGTCACATACGATGGTCCTGGGCTCGTTAACTCGCTCTGCAAGTCAGAGTATTCTCTCGCCAATTCGGCGATCTGTTCATCTGGATGATCAACCAACACCTGAGGCATGGCTTGAGTACCCGCATGTGCATTGTGCTTTTCTTGAATGTCTGTGACCGAGATATTATCCTCAGTACTCTGAGACACTTTGCCAAGGCGTCGACGGAGGGCATTAGCCGTAGCTACGTCGGTGTATGACGATGTAGAGCCTTCGGGAACATTTGGAGTCCCTGGAGTAGGCGTCATCTCGGCCAGGGCACCAATGTCGGCCGTAGGCTCCGTTTCCAGACGGTTACCCATGGCATCCCTCGAGGCTGCTTCCCAGCCACCAACCAACTTGATAGCCTGACCAATTTTCTCAAGCACCACTTCACTTTGCATTTCTGATCGTTGAAGGTGACCATTTACGGTCATGTAAGAGTGCATCTTCATAATCATGACCTGAGATTGACTTCAGCGTTTTTTGTCGTAAGCTGTGGATGTGTGTCTCACTAGTGAATGCAGGGTCAAGAAGCCTGACTGAACCCAAGGCCACTTCCTGTGATGCGATTTTGGTGTTACAGACTATAGATCATCGTTCTCTAACTTACCGGTTGAACGTCCATATGATTGCAGCAACTAGAACTGACGTTTGGTAGATGTGCTGTATGACCAAGCCGGTCCAATAATAGTTAATCCACCGCTTCTGCAAAGCGAATGCAAAGGGAACACATAGACTCGTGCTCAGGACTAGGACCGCATCGCTGATAGCGAGCGTTAACAAATCCTGGGAGAACATGGTCGCGAAAGCAAGGTTGAGCGGGCGACCGTTGGACTCGATGCCACGGACATACACGCGCACTGTAAAGATGAAGATAGATATCCAAAATAACGAGAAGAAGCCCTGTAGTTATCGTGGCACAAACCGAGCACAAAGAAAATAGCAAAACCTACCCGAAACTCATTTTCACCAGACAGCTCGTTCGTACTATCAAAGTGGGATTTACGGGGCGCAAAGGTAATTAACGCGCGTAGTTTCTTTGACGACCTGGATCTATAAGGCTTGGACACGTAGAGAGTTCCCTCGGAGGTCTTGAAACCTCCACTGCTCGTCCGAGAAACAACTGGCGGAACAGCTGTTGGCACGGGATAGGACATCGTTGAAAATGTTGAATGTCGTGCTGTGGTATGTAATATATAGCGGTACGTTTCTAAGCACCTGTCCGGCAGGCCGAGGATATGTGCTGATATGTGTCGGAAAGAACAAGTTGCGTCACTCGTCATATACGTAATCAGTCACTCTGAGTTGGCAGCCGTCATGATATTTATTTTCAGGTTCAAACGGATACTCGAACAAAGTACAGACAAAGCGATAATCTATGCGACCTCTTCAAAACGCCATCCTGAAACATGCGAAGGGTAGGCGATCTGCGAGGACGAACAATCGATCTGGCCGCGTAGTTTAACGTTCATGCACAAGGCAGTGCAAGACGTAGATAATGTCACGGCATCAACAAGAAAGACGGTAAAAACAAATGCAAAAAGAACGGAATCATTGTGATCATATAATGAAACATACGAAACATCTCGTGGATACATCCCACCACTCACCATGGGTGCATTCGGGAGGTCCTACATTCCAAAACGCTGGAAGAGAAAATGAAAAAGTCGGTTCAAATAGTAAAATTCTTTCTATTTGTTGTTGTTATAACGAGCGGCATCCATCACGTGCGTTATGACCGATTCCCCAGGGGGTGGCTTCACACGACATTTGTTTTTTATTCAACTAATTTCCAGAATGTCAGCGCGAAGAGTATCGGAAAAGACAGTAGAAATGCCGAAGAATCCTCATTTTCTCGACTTTGAAAGGTCGGACGGCAATCCATCGAGGTGGCCAGGCAATACTACGCGGATAGTCGATAGCTCTGGAGAAGTGAACTACATGCAACCTCTGAATCTTGAACACCCTCAAGCGTTGAAGTGGCGACTAGGAGTTGCGGAAGGGATTGCAGCGGCGGCTGGTATGCCGGGTCAGTTTGCCACCTACATGCTTAATATCTATTATTGACTCGTCTTATCAGCCGGTCCTTCTTACATTTTGAGGAACTGGCCAACAGGATACGCTTTCTTTGACCATCACAAGGGACCCGCTAACAATCCAAGACACGATTTGTACCTTTATGGTTATGCCTTCAATCAATTCCCATTAAATGTCCTCTCATTTCTGTATAGGTAGCGTCAACCGACGATATCGTTCTATCAACGAATTTATTCCGCATGCTATCTGGCTCTATCAAAATCTCACGACGGACATGTCGAAATGCCTGTGTAAATACTGTCAGAAGATACCGCAGAAAGAAGTCACTGCATCCCATGCTCCTGGTATTATGCGCATCAGTCACAATTCACCTACAATCTCGCGCTCCAGACCTGGACGACCGAAGTCTGTGTATGAAGTGGCAGCAAAGCGCGCCCATGACAAAGTCTATGCATCCGTACAAAAGGCACCTATACCTGTGATTACAAAGGCTCCGAACATCCACCACAAGGCCACAATGGTAGTTGAGCGTAATTCAGATCTCAGAGCTGTGTCTTCCAAAACATCTATGAAGCTCAGACGATGGTTCAGGCCAGGAGAACTCTTGTGGTGCGCTCTGACTCATCCAATCAAGGGCCCAAACGACACTGCCATTTACTTCTGGCCTGGCCTTGTAGACGAAGTCAAACTAAAACCCAGACCTGTTCCACGCGAGACATTGGAGGAAACGCCAATGTCATCGGATAACGAGAAGGCGTCAGACGTACCCTGGAGTGTTACTCAATCCACTAATTATAAAATGCAGTTACTTGCTGTTAATTGCACATACCTCGTTTCCGACAATCAAGTCTTACCCTATCAGGCTCATGTCCCCTCAGATGACCTCATTGCTGCGCTCAAAGCATTCCCAACCGAACGTCTCAATTTTAATCGTGAATCAATGTCAAAATTCAATCCGTGCCCTAAAGAAGGTGGTGCACTTTTCGACGAAGCAGTCTCCCCCTACGCGATGGCTGTGCAGATAGGATCCACTCTCTCTGGTTTCTGGTGCCTCACCGATGAATGGGCTTTCGAATACCAGCTAAGTCGAGATTTGTTCCCAGCTCCAACTCCTCCACGACCGAAATCCGCACCATCACTTGCAATGTCTTTATCAGAGGCTATTGAAGCAGCAGGACAGCATAATGCACAAACAAGTCTTTCAATATCTAGCGGAACATCCTCGTCTTCGGGACCCAAGCCTCATACCAATGGTACATCCTATCCCAATGTGTCTGGGGCTAACCCCGACATGTCTTCATCGGAGACGCAACGCATTTCTACACGGATTCTTGGGAAAATGGCCGTTCCTCCCGGTACGAACTCGCAGCCGCTAACGCAAATGCGCTTCCAGGGCCTCTGGTGGGGCGGAGAGCGCATTTGGACGGATGAACTCGTACGTCTTAAGGTGCCGCGTAGATGTATCGCCCCTTCCGGGGCAGAAAATATTTGTCCGCCATCAGGTCCCGGAAAGTCAACACTGGCTATGTGGGGGGCATCCGGGAAAGACATAAAAGAGCTTGGAGCAGGTTCCCGTGGAGTCTTTATGAGGCTGGACGGTTTGTTTGTCGTAGATGCAGTACAGAGCGACGGATTCTCGACGAAGAAGGAGTGCCGAGCGAGTGGAATGTTGTACGAGTTGGCCGACATAGATTGGGAAGATTCTACCGCGCATTCCATGAATTTGGATAGTGGCAGCAAGGAATATACAGCTCCCATGACGTTCGTGCCTGCACCATCGGCTCTTAATCCGCACATCCTCCCGCACTCTATTTCAGAATCCAACATACCTGTGGCCGCACGACCACAACAGCCAGTACCTCGCCCGACCGCCCAGCAATCGCATCCCCTCCCCCCATACTATTCATTACCCGAAGCTCCGACAGGCTATTCCTTCCGCCCGATATTACCTGAAGGGTATGAAGCGGTTGTTTCTCTAAGCTTTATTAGCGGGCGATACTATCCCGAAATTTTGTCTCATCCTTTGCTGGCAAAATATGTAGAAATGGCAATGACAACCGACAGTGGACTTGTGGAACATAACAATCTCTGGGCTCTGGAGGGGTTGTCTGCCGGCTTTCATAATTCTGTGGATCCAATCCACTACAAGTCGTCACGAATGAAGATGGTTGAAGATGCTGATGCGACGTCAGTTCGAGAGCTGGAGATACATAAACAACAGCGAATGAGGGAACGAGAGGATGAGAACATGGATGACGTTGAAGAATTAGCTTATCCGGACGCAATGGACGTTGCAGATTAGACCGTTTTTTTCCCTAGAAGGACATTTGTAGAAATGTACCGCGCTATTTCGCTATGCAAAGACGATGTACATATATATTATAGTCATTTGTTGATATGTAAAGTATCGGGTTATCACAAATCAGTTGATCGAAAGGCCTCCACTTCACGTTCTGACACTCATCTTCCTGGACTAGTGTTATTTCTTTGCAGCTGTGCACAGGGCGCCACCCAGTCCACAACTCCGAGGAACCGTCGGCGTCGTGCCCTAGCTCGCTGCCTTATACCCTGCTCTTGTGACGTTTTCGGCCAGTGGCAGTGACATCGGCGGTTCCTCCAAGAGTAGCATTAATCTTCAATATTCAACTTTCTTCTTTCATTCTCTCATGGCGTCTTCAAGCTCTATCCCCTCGTCAAAAGTAGATTCGATTCTCCCGCCCTCGCCATCGAGTTTGAGCGCGAGTTCCATTTCTTCACATTATCCTTCTTCGAATCAAGAGGATGAAGGTATGGCTTCGACCGCCTCGCCGCCCTGTATTCGCTGACAATGATACAGACAATATCACAATCACACGCTCTTTAATGAAGAAGGACGGGAAACAGCGAAGCCAAGAGTACGTCGCGTCCTTGACCCTCATTCTCGTGTTAATCGTCTTCAACTAGAGACTTACGTCTACTGGCAGTCTCAACCCTCATGACAGAACTTTCTTTCTCTATTTCTGATATCCAGACACGAATTTTTGGTACTACAAAGCTCTTATTGCGCGAACTTTAGAGCTTATGCAGTATTTCCAGAGATACAGGAACTACGACACAAATCCCAATCTTCAGCCGACACAACCAGTACTGCTAATGTCATCGACCAATCCTTAATGAACCTTGATGAAAAACTAGACAATGTTGAGAAGGGAATGAAATCTATCGACGAGTCTCTGGACCCTCTCCTGCAATCAACTCCTACTTTGCAGTCAGATGACAATCCAAATGGCGACGCAATTCTTCTCAGAAAACGTGCAACTTTGCAGACAGAGTGGGAAACAATTCGCAATGAAAGCGACGTTTTGAGGGAGGAGCTCAAAGAGGACAAATGGTTGACAGTTTTCAGGACGGTGACAGACCAAGCAGACGGAATGATGTCCAGCTTAGAAAAAGCCGTCAATCGTTGTCAGGTAAGGTTTCTTCTCCTGTAATTACTCTGAGACCTTACTCCAATCAGGATTTCATATGGCAAATTCATCGACGCGGTGTAGATGACCCACACCAATTACAAACTTCGCTACCAACAGGTCAACGTAATGATTATCAGCCAACTTTGACGTTAGAAGTATTCGCCTCATTATCGGATTCTTTCGAGGCGAAGAAAAAGTACGTCATAAGAGCCATTTCTGGAATATGGTGTTAAAGCCTGGAGTAGGCATTATATGCCAGCGACGTCCAAGGTCTTGGCAATTATCGATAGAGGTGTACACGACCGAGTCACAAAGAATGGCGAAACATTGAGAAGGCATGCCGAATCTGCTCAACGTTGGAAGAATCTGCGAGAACGAATTGCGAGAACAGACGTGGAGATGGAAAATGCGCGCCAACTTCTCGTCAGTGGAGAAGCAACTCCCAGTGAAGTTGGCTCAAGCACATCAGCGAAGAACGGTTATCTTGCAACGCCTTCGAATGGTTCCCGCGCATCAAGCTCTGCGAGTACACTCTCTAGCTCGATTTCCCCACTACGCAAGTTCGCTCGAAAGATTACACGAACGAATCGACCTCCTCCTGTGACCCCACTTTCAATCAACAAGAATAACGGAAAACGTGAGCCCACTCCTGAACCTGTCCCGGCCTATCATCAGCAGAAGACTTCTTTCTTTTCTTCTATGCGTGGAAGTCAACCCACTACTCCTATTACACCAGACCGTACGGGGCACAAGTATAGTCAAAGCCTCACACCGGACAGTTTACCTCATGTCAAGGCTGATAGCAGCACAGTGAAATTGCGTGTCACTCCACCCATTAAGCAAAGATGGAATAGTTCAACAAAGGTCGAGCCGGAGCCAGGTTCCAAGGGCACACCACCAAAGCGGCCACCTTCAGCTGCTGGGACATACGCGGCTCAAGCTGATATACCCCCTGTCCCACCGCTTGGCGCAGCGTATCGACGGAGTTTCTCTCGCGCGTCAATGATATCTTCTCGGCCCTGGTCGCCCGTGACTTCTACATCCACAACACAGTCTTCCCAGCCCACTCATTTCCCGATTTTCCGGCCAGCTTCTCGTGCACAAACTCCCGCTGGATCTCGCGGCGTCACTCCGGGACTTGGTACGACCCCTAGAAGGCGTCCAAAGACTCCCAGCCATATACCTCGACCCTCAAAGCAACTCCATACCTCATCAAGTCGCTTAGACAACAGCGAGGATGACGATAGCCCTGAGTTGCAACGTGCATTGTCTCCAACAATGAGTGTGACATCCTCGGGTTTTATGGGCCATCCACCACGTCCTCCAAGCCGTTCAATGATCCCAGTTCCAAATCTGCAATTCTCAACTCCATCACGGCCATCGTCTTCGATGTCATTTAGAAGTTCCGCGACTCGTGCACAAACGCCAGAAAGCACTCTTCGAGCCAATGTACAACGGATCACGCTATTTTCTGGAACGCCTGGACGAAAGGCAGTTCGCCCTTCTGGGGCCACCAAACTTCCGCCGTCTAGTTTTAAGGATAGCACAGCAAGTCGCGCACCTTCCAGGCCAGGATCGCGTATTGGAGCCTATACCCCGAATCCGGAGAACCTTATTATGCATGAATATGTTCCAAGCAACCCGAAAGATCCCCTTGATGCTGAGATTGCAGCAATCGCAAATTCAACGACGCACGGTTTGCTCATTGAGAGATTGGATCCGCCTCTGAAAACGATACCAAAGCCAGGCGAAGAGGTGAAGGCAAGATACGCTTTCACGAATACTCTTAGCCGGAAAGAGCTCACTCTTCGTTTGACAACTTTGACACGACCCGGAAAGGGAACAGACGATACAACGTCAACGAAGAGGGTCATGTGTCGAGTTGGGGGAGGTAGGTGACTTGCTGTCGAAGGTTGCTATATCTCTGATCTGAAAACTAAGGCTGGCAAGAACTCAGTGATTACATCCTGTCTCGACAGGCGGGAACATGAAAGGTTGCTCGATCGGTTCGGGACCAGACATTCCGGAGACAAACTATTTTTAGTTTCCTTGCTACATGCATAGATATGTACGACACCATCCTTGACTCTCTCCGACTTGAAGAAGAGTGACAGCGATCCCGAAGATAAAGTGCGCTTTACAGCAGAGCTTACGCGCCTTGCAAGAGACAAGTAGTAGGAGAATGGGCGGGAGAGCAAAGAACAAGCGATCGAGGCAAGGGGATAATATGGAAGACCAAATAGGAGAACAGTCGCAAGCAAGAGCAGGACGATAGCGAGAGAGCGGGGGGCGAGCATGGACCGACGTTCGGTCAACGGACCGGTAACTCAGTAATGTTTGGACAACTTCCTGCACATATCTGTTTGGTTGTCAAATCGCTTTTGCCGCATTTTCTGAGCTTTGAAAATGTATGGTGTCGAAAGATTTCCAAATATCAATCTCCTATAGACGTTTGTACACATTTATTGTATCGTAACGCTCCATGAAGTTTCCTAATATCGGGACTTCTGACACGGCACGAGATCACTGAATAACCGAAAACGATACTTATTCGGCTCGGGGTGTCATCAGTTGATATCCATGAACCCGATGCTTATTCAAAAACTGGAAAGATCCTGATACCGAAATCTCCATAACGTAGATCAATGATATCAGGGCGATACAATGGCGTGGCATGTGCTTTTCTTTGATCTCAAAGCCCCTAGACAGGTCTAGTGGCGGTATGGCCCCTCTTGGCCCGGTTTCCAAAATAATATAAAAGGAGGATAGACCCTGATTACTTCCCCAATCTGCGCCCCACAATGTCGCTACCTACAGAATCTCCTAAAGCTTCCCCAGGGAAGAAAATCAAGCAGTTCCCAGCGAAGCTTGGCAGAAAGATTAAGAACCAGTTGCGCAGGATCTCATCAATAGGTCACGTGCGTGAGCACCTCCAGGAAGCCTTGCCCGTCATCACTTCCTCTACATCCTTCATCCATCCCATTCGCCCCCGCCGTTCCAGCGCACCCGTCTCGCCACCCGCTTCGTCAAAGACAGCCTGCAGCAGGTCTAGCTTCCGATTGAATAAAAGTGCTGAATTAAGCCGGCATATCGATTCCCAGGAATCGTCAGTTTGTACCAAATACTCCATGGATTCTACGTATACTGCCCCAATGCCAGAGGAGCCAGTAACGCTTACAGACACGACCGATTTGCTGCTAGGACCTGTGTCAGAGCTAGTCGTCGAAGAGTCTATTGAGCCGCCCGCACCAGGCAATTCTGCCCAGCAAGCAACGTCCGGCCAGACCGTGCTCATAGAGGAGCCTGCCACTTCGATAACGACGGGATACGTTGAGCCCGACGTCCCAGATCCTTTCTTGATTGATGATGACACTTTATCTGAGGAGGGGCCGGTAATAGGTGACACCACGCCACCAAGCCAGTCTGTCACCCTTTCCCCCACAGAGGTTCCTCTAACCCTCCTTCCTCTCACTAATGTTGCCGAGCCTTCAAAAACATCTGTGACTGGCCCGACATCCCCCAACGTCAACAAAGCTGTACCACCTCTGCCAGCCGATAGTGAGGACGAGGATGAGGCGCCTGATCTGTATCTTCCGGGACTCCTTCTGCCCACCATGTTCCTCCCTATACCCAATGTACGCCGCTCATTCTCGACCTACTTGATTTGGTGGTTATCCAAACCTTTATATTATAACTGTACTAGACCGATCCTTTGACTATACTTCTGACGAAATATATCTATCCACCTGAGGAACGTCCTGTTCGCGACGTAACTGGAGACTGGCAGCGAAGCGATTTTCACACTCTTGTCGTAAGTATGAGAAGCGTTAACCATCAAGACAGTAAATGATATTGGATGTTGCAGATGACGAACAGCTGGCGTGCCCTGGCCAGAATGGCTCGAGATCGACTTGTCGCGGCTGACCCGGAAGACCTTACTTTGGTTCTAGGTGTAGGGCAGCCATCTATAACTACCTACGTTCTACATCTAAACATATTTCCCTGTCTCTACAGCTCTGGTACCTCCGTCTTGCTTGTTTGGCTCGTTTACGCCTTTTCAACCAGACATCGGTCGAATGTAACAATCTCTTTGTCGTTCTCAATGCCATTGAGCCTCAACACACGCGTGAATGGGTGTTTTCACGTGTCCTGCCCTTTGAACTAGAAGTTATCAACGCACGGGTGAAGTATTGGGCTGGAGATTATATGGGTCATCTTGACGCACTGAACGCTCTGCTTCGCAAATGTAGGACCAAAGCACGGCAGGAGCAAGGAAACGAGGTCACCGTGGAGATGTGGAAAGAACGCGGTGCCCGTGTGTGTTTGATCATCGCATCTCAACTCGTCGAAATGAAGGTGTTTACTGCGCGAACCGACTTTTCACTTACTTTTTTCAATGCTGACGTTTCCATAGGATTACAGAGCAGCTGTCAAAATCCTTGAGCCACTTTGCAAGCAAGGAGAAACCTCTACTGCCTCACTACGCTCCTCAATAGGGCGGATATACCTTCAAAGCGGAGAGATTCAGACGGCGGTGAAGCACTTTGAGATTGTATCCACCGATCCTTCAGCGGGCCAAGAGCTTAAAGACATGAATGCTGGTCTGCTCGCCTGTGCAGAAGGAGACTGGACCCGCGCAACGAGTCTTTTCGAAGCAAGCATCGCCAGAGACGCCAAGAACTTTGTAGTATGCATATCTCGCCTCTGTCATCTAAATGGTCTTCAATCACTTGCCTTAGGCCGTAAACAATCTTGCTGTTGCGCTGCTTGGCCAAGGAAAGCTACGAGAGGTGAAAATCGCCGTCTCATACACGCTGAACGCTCACTAATTCTGAGAAGGGTATCGAGGTCTTAGAAATCGCTCTAAAAGAATCTCCTTCAAGCGTCGTGAAAGCAGAGCCTTTCCTCTTCAACCTTTGTAAGTTTGTCTCCTTACGATACAGCCCAGAATGCCAATCTTCTCTAGCAACGCTATATGAGCTTCACTCCGGTACAGCAGCAGAGAAGAAACAGAGCCTCTTGCTCGAGGTTGCGAAATGGAGTGGAGATGGTTTACGTACGACATGTTTGAAGATGCCAACAAGCTAAGAATTTCTCCAAGGTTGTAAATAATGACACATGGATTTTTCACTGGAGGGGATACTGGAATAATTGGCAGCACGTCCGACTAACTTCTGAGCCATATTTCTTCAACTGCTTTATTGGGGGTGGCTCGGAATTGGACATTTTGGATCCTCAAAGCCCTATGCTTAGTCCTCTAATTCGAGTCTTTGGTTGTCATGGCGTGATTAGAATCCAGAGGCTCAAATAATGCTCGGCGAGAGCAACATACAAAAATCGCTCAAGAGTGTCCATTTAAATCTTATCTTGGGAGTGTCTGGCGATAGAGTACGCGCCTTACTTCGAGGTGAAGTACTTCTCCACTGTGAGTCAAACTATGAGTAACTGATGCAACTGGTCCTGTATGTTGATATCTTCAAGCCACACGAAATCGTAGTGGCTGAGACACCTTTATATGAATGATATTGATGAACCAAGCGGGAATACACAAAGCAGTGGCGACAGCAAACGAATTCCAACTAGAGAATTATCTAACTAAAAGATGAATTACCTTTATGACTAGTCATATAGGACTTTGGGGTATATATAAATCGATATCCAAAGCATTTTAGTAGACGAAGGGGATGAACTTCCACCGGACGATTTCGCAATATCGATCCCAATCTTTCCCGTACTTGCGAGAGCATCTAGATGCAGTCTTCAGAAAACTGGCCACCATCGAGCATTATAAGATACGCACCGCTCAAAGTCACGGCTACAACGGTGGATAAGAACAACAATGAAGAACACAGAGTAGAAATAGGGGATGATGGAAGCACCCCCGACGATTGCGCCCCACATTAGACTCATTACCCAATCCGCGACATAATTCTGAACAATCTAATTAGCTCAAGTACTCTACGAATATGACTAACTTACAGGCTTGCGAGAATACGCCCACCAACCACTGGTCAAAAGGCGGTTGCTGTGATGACAAATGAGAAAAGTGTCAACATAAGTCAAGTGAGTGACAGGTACCCGTGGGCGGTTTGGATATAAGTTGGGTTTTTAACAATGCATCCAGGGAGCTGAGGGAAGGTCTTGCGGAATTCAGTGATACCCTGAGACTGCATCTTGAATCGGCTTTTTTGGGACATTGAAGTGTCCCAGCTGTAGATAAGTATGATGTGAGTCAAAGTGAAAAGGTAAGTCGTTAAGGAACTGACACGTAATAAGCGGTTAACAGGGTTGTGTACATGAGGATGTAGGTCGGCGTAGAGAAGTGATAAGTTGAGGGATGGTGTGAAGCCATGTACACGACAGAGTAGACATAGGACTGGTAAGCGTCATTGGTCATTGGGACGGAAGCTATGCACAAAGGACTATAAATACTCACGAAAGGGACACCAGCAAGGTTCCAGAAAATAACGAGGAAGCCCCATCTGCGTCGAAATAAGTAAAGATAGATGGTTGAAGTATGGTTCGCTAGTACTTCTCGTGATACATATCCCAAGTTTGGGGAATGCACTCTTCACCTTTGGCGCTTTAGGGGCCGACATGTTAGGAGTAGATGTGACACTGTGAACAAGGCAGCATACCAAGCGTTTAAGTAGAGACCTGTAGCCAGAATCATGAAAGCCATATTCTATCAGTTATGTGAGAAAGATTTTCAGACATCTAGTCAAGCAACAGACAGGCGTGACGTAACCATACTGTTCGTACTGCTTACAACCACCAGAAACAGCAAGGAAGAACACAATGACCCAAGGGATGCGGACTTCGCCCCACATCTTGAGATCAATGCTACCGATGCGCGGATTAAGGCATGCACCCATGAAATAATCATAAAAGAAATTGCCAGAGGTGCGGATTTGAGTGTTGGTAAGAACTGCATAAAGATACGTTCCAAGAGCAACACTGAAGCCGTAAATCATAGCCACGGACATGAGATGGCCGTAGTTGTCGATGATTTCTGTGAGGCGAAAGATGCATGACCAGTGCAGGCCTGCAGCGGTAACCAAGGTCACATACAAAGAATTGAGCGCATTGCAGTTGTACATGAGGGACTTGTAGTTTAGTGACGGTACGGGGAGGCCTTGTTGTTGGTATCCGGGCAAAACTTGTGCGAGGAAGAGCTGGAATGCGACATTGCCAGAGTATACTTTCCACGCGTATATATTGGGGCTAGCATCCTAAGACGCGTCATTGGAGTGTTATTTCTAGATGTGAATGATTGCGGACTAACTTTTACAATATGCCCCCACATCCTGGCAAAAAATGGCTGGATATCGGCTTGAGAAGTCGGGTACACCAGGTTACCGTCGTAGAACCAGAGACAAATCCAAAGATAGTACATGAGGCAAGGGAAGAAAGTCATGATGGCAATACAACCCAGAGGCCCACCGAACTCATAGCTGACAAGATACTTCGAATTTGACGCGCCTTGACAAGTTAAAGGAATACATACCTCTCGTGTTTGTCCAGACGCGAATCAATTTCTCGACCCTGTTCGGTGATAACAACCGTGGAAGACTTTTTCGTAGCATTGCCTCTCTGGCGCAGTCCCTCGGCACCAGTGCTGTTGGCTACCATTTCGAACAAGTGGTTTACCAAAAATTGGCCCGGATCGGACCACTTAAAGCGTGTCGCCACTTATGTAAGCATTTCGGGTTGGGGAGGCGTGTGAAACGAATTGGCATTCACCAGTTTTGTCTTCAACGTTCCTGTTTTCTCTCTCCCGGCCTCCTCTCTTTTCTTACTTTACATAGCCTGTCATTCGATAACATATGGCATCTTCTGTTTTTTACAAGTGGGGCTCTCGCAAGGACGAGTCACGAGTGACATTCGATGGCACTGGCATTTCAGTGTTCGACCTCAAACGCGAGATCATCATAGCCAATAACATGGGTAAGGCAAATGACTTTGACCTTGTCGTTCTCGACGCAACCTCGAAACAAGGTCTGTTGGTCCTCTTCCGGCGATAGAACTCGTTTCATTTCTCATCGGCATAACAGAGTTCAAGGATGACTCCCAGGTCATTCCGCGCTCATCTTCTGTCATTGTTAAGCGTATGCCTGCCGCACGACCTGGCAAAGGCAAAGCTTCAATGTATCTTGCTGGGACGATTGGTGTCGTTCCTACTTCGGATACTATCAACAAGTCAGGTGCTTCTACTAATGGAGTCAATTGGCACAAGGGCGCAATGTCAAAACGTTTTGACGGTAAAGATGAGCTTTCATTAACAACAAATAAATATGGTTCAGTGAGTTTTGCACAATGGATTACATACCAGTCTTTACCCCGCTCTAGTCTGGTCCAACTACAACGATTAAGTCTGCTATCACTGATGAAGACGAACAGGCAGCCGTAGCTGCCATGTTCCAAGCTCAAACTGCCAACTGGGAGGAAACCCAGGAAAAGATGTCACAGTTGGTGTCTCCCTATATGGGGTCTTGTCAAAGTAGTAGAACATTTTCTAATGAACGATGTTTGTTTCTTTTTTATCTCCTGTCTTGCGCAGTGCTCAGCGCATATACAATAATCCTCGCGGTACTGGCTTCTCGCGTGGTGGCAAGCCACATACGCCACATGTCGCCCCACAAATCGACCGACCCCTTCCTCCTAGTTATGTCTGTTATCGATGTGGTCAAAAAGGTCTGCCTCACTTTTGAGAGTTTAAGGATGGTGTTGCCTCATCTTCTATTCAAGGCCATTGGATACAAGACTGCCCCACTAATAATGATCGTGATTTCGACAATAAACCTCGCATTAAGCGGACAACAGGTATACCGCGGAGCATGCTCAAAGCAGTGACAACTCCTACCAGCGGTGAACTTGGTCAAGGCGTCATGGTTACTCCTGAAGGTGGTTATGTTGTAGCTCAACCCGATTCGTGCGTAGTTTTCTTTCAGTCTTCCCAAGTCTCGATCAATGAATTGCCATCACTCAGAGTATCGTGGCAAAAGCAGGTATCGCGTGTCAAGACATTATCTGCTTCAGATGTCCGGGACCGGACACCATCAGACTCATCGCTAACCTGTCCGATTGACAATAAACTCTTTCGAGACGCTGTTAAAACTCCATGTTGTGGTACCTTGTATTGCGAGGAGTGCATACAAACACATCTTCTAGAACGAGACTTCATTTGTCCGAACTGTGAAAAGAAAATTGCGTCGCTGGATAAGCTTATTGTTGACAAGCCAGCACGCATCAAAGTCGCAGACTACATCGAGAAAGCAATCGAAGACAGCAAAAAAGAGGGCGAAGAAGAATTTACACCGAGAGATGGAGCTGCTAATCAAGTGCATACCATGAGCTTTTTTATATGAAATCAGAATTTAACGATTCCTGTAGAACGAACAAACAACACAAGAGCAGCAAGATTTCTATTCGGACCAGCAACCGAACCTCAACATGGACATGCCTCAGATGGTCGTGGACAGTATTCCTCAGCTCCAAGCACAAATTTCACAGATCTCCCTCATGCTACAAAACCCATCGCTTCCCAATCAAGTCCGGCAAGCTACTGAGATGCAGCATCAGCAACTTCAAATGCAACTGCAACAAGCCCAAGCCGTCGCAGCAGCTCTGGCAGCTGCTACGACATTCCAGCAGCAGCAACAGGTGCAGAACGCGGGAGGGGCCATGGGTTTTGGGATGCAGGGTTTCCAGCAAGGGTCGTGGGCCAACAACCAGTTCTCCAACCAACAAACTGCAGTGCAAGATTCGGCATACCAGCGGCTACCGGTAAACAACCGACGCAGAAATCTCAAGCGGGAACGCCCTTCAGACTTTCTGGAGATCGGTGGGGAGTCTGATAACAAGATGGCTAGATACTGGGAATAAATCTGGCGGAAAAGGATTGAATTTACTGTATAGTACACAATGCTGCATACGCCAGCACATATCATGTATACTCAATGAGAAATAAATCATGAACACCATAAACCATACGCAAAACAGATATGAACAAACAATCCAACTAGACAGTCAATCTGGTATTAGGTGGAGCCCCACCTCCTCCCACTCGTTTCAAAAGCATCTGTTGATAACTCTCCCATGCAACGATTAACTAAAGAATCGCGACGATAAGTTGATCAATAACTCAAGAATCACTCATACCAAGCGTACCTCTTTCTGTTTAGAAATCATTCCCTCCAGAAACGCGCGCAAAGAATTCTTAAAATCTTCAATGCGTTCCCGCTCGAAACGCGCGACTTCGTTTTTAATCAGTTTAGATACATCATCATACTCATGCTTTGCGTCTGCTGCGCGTCGCTCCGCCTGTCATTTCACAGGACCGCCATTGAGCATACATCACTTTTCCAACTGCAGATAGATCACTTGCCTCTGCAATCTGGCTGAGTGAATATCCTAACCGCTCCGGAGGTATTCGTCCTTGTGCTCGGTTCTTTTCATGTGTTTGCTTGACGCGCAGAAGCTCGTTTTCTGAGCTCTTCCATGCGTGATAGATACGGACTCGAGAGCTGAACGTAAACTGGCAAATGTTATAGCAGACACGACAATCAGAAAAGTAAGAATGCGTACGCGAACAGAGCTGATAAGTCTCGCGTATTCGTCAACTAGGTATCCAACCGATACGGTGACAAGTGTGATTGATAAAATGACAGATTTTAAACACACCTGTGCCCATAAAAGTTACCATATCCTGTTCTGATTGCGTAGCTTGGAGTTCCTGCGCCTTTCTCTCGACATCTGCGAGACCCGCCAACGACTCTGAGAGCTGTTTGCCCATATCACATGCAGATAGATCTCCAACTGTCTGCGCGAACTCTCCGGTTGAAACCGCGAGTTCTACCAACTGTACTCAGCATGTTTGTAAAACATTGAGACGTATGTGACTGACCAGAGCGTTGTCGTGCAACGGCTTCAATGGCTTTGACTAAACCCCGAAGTTGCGACTCGAGACTGTCGAGGTAGGATTTCTGTTTATCAAACCACTACACACGTCACGGCATGAATTCAAGTCGACGTCATGAATTATACTTGATCTCACATCGTCTGTTTCGTGAAATCGAGGTCCAGTAATGGTCTGCCCGATGGAAGCCAGGATTCCGCCTTGTTCATGTGCAATCTCCGCCTTCCTATGCTTGATCTAGTTGATTGATTAACCTTACGGAACGAAGAAGTATGTACAGGCGTGGTACAAAGACACCTACATCAAGAGAAAAAGTATCACTTTCTAGGAACAGTCTAAGATCAGGGTCCTTGCCCAACACGGGATGATTCGCAGTTTTCTGGATGCACTTTTCTAAAGCAAATCTGCGCTGCCGTACAAAATGGTCTTCGAAGCGACCAAAAGGGTTCTTTTCTGGGACTGGCGGCACAACCACCCCAGGATTATTCGCAGACAAGGTCTCATAGAGCCATAAAAAATCGGAGTAGCGTCGCAGAACCGAGAATGCAGACTTCTGGAAAAGCGGAGACGTTGTCTGTACACAACGACATCAGTACAATCTCCGAGATTCAGAAGAAAATTGCTCACACGGGTATGGACAGTGTACATCGTATAACCTCGAATGGGATCACCAACTTTCTGAGGATCGTCAACACTTATAACGAACACAGGTGGAAGTTCATCGTCCCGCCTCAAAGAGAACCCTGGACTCTGCCAGAAGAAAGACTGTCAGTCTGGTCAAAGTGAACTAGAAATGGAGGTGACTGACAAGCTTCTCTGCATTCTTCAATGTTTGTCCGATGGGCGTGTCGTCGTCACTATCGTCGTCGACTTGCACTGGCGTGATGGAAGCTGCAGGTGTTGCAAGTGCACCGTCCCACCCAGTCTGCTCACTTTGCCATCCGCTGCCGAGTATATCAGCACCGAGAGACAGCCCAGCCATGGACTGGTCATAACCCAATGGATTTAAACGCTCCAATGGCGAAACTAAGCCATTGAATTGTTTGGAAGGCGACAGCGGTTCTGAAGGTGCGATAATCTGTGGGCCGGCTTGATGTGTTATATCTTCCGTAGGTGACGATGGACTTGGCGACGTGCGTTTAGAGGTTGGAGTTGACGAACGAACAGGCCCGTCAGAAGACGGCACAAAAGGTTGTATATCTTCAGGTTGTGTTGGTCTAATGGTGGCAGTCTCAGAGAATGTTGGAATGCTTTCTCTGAACCCAGGCGCTTCCGATTGAAATTGTTTTTTATCGGGCTTCTCCTGTTCAATGTTCTCCAAAGATACTTTGCGCGACTCTTCGTTGACAGATTCTTCAGAAGAGAAGCCGTTCGGTTCGTGATGGTTCACTGAGGTCGCGTAAGAATTTGTGAAGGAGTCGTTGCGCGAGTTGATGGCGAAAGGCGACGCCCATGGGTCTGGTGAACCGGATCGTTTCGAAAATGGGTCTGCGAAGGGATTGTCCTCAAGTGCACTCCGCGAAGGAGCGAGTAAATCGTCGAAGCCGTCCATGATTATAAATGCAGTTGCTCAAGGAATAAATAAGCACGTGCGGTTCAAACAGAATGACATTCAGGTCCGGAGACTACAAGTGGGTGAAAGTATACGTAGTAATGTACAGCATAAGTATGTACATGCTAATGGTACAGGCCAATCTATTTTCTTTGTTCGACTTGAAAATGAAAGACACGTCCATGAGAATGGATGCTTCCAGTAGCTGATGTGGAAGCTGAGACGAGAAGGATTAAGACATGAGCTTTTCACCCCAAACAAGTCTATGTCGGTGAGCACGGTATGCTCCCATGACGAGGAGCCAGAACAGATATGCGCCAATAACGAACGTGAATATAAATAAAACACGCATGCTTGTCTTCCATCTCCAGGACACGGGACTGGAGTTAGAGAATATTATACGCCGCCAACGCTCGTAAAATTCAGTGTTAAGCCAGCGAAGTTCGGAAACAAGTGTTTTAGCCTTTGAATGTGTTGAGAAACAATTAAAGACAAAGTGCTAGATCAACCTTCTGTCGACCAGAATCATAGACGATTCGAACTTTTGTCAACTGGGATTGGATGATGGGTAAAGCATCTTCGAGGTCGGATAACACTTGCAAAGACTCATCAAGTTCGCCGTTAATGTGTGGTACCTGAGTCTGACGAGCTCGTTCAGCTCGTCTTGTGGTTCGCTGGAATACAGATCAGTCAAAGGTTGAGAAAGACAATTGAGAAAGCTCGCCTGAAGACTGCTATAAGACTCCTGGATGCGGCTGTCAATAGCACGAAAGTTACTAAGGCCCTCAGACAACTTGTCCTGATTATGAGCATTGATCAACTTCCATAGGAAGGCAAAGGTTTGACCACAACTCGCCTCCAGCTCCTTCATCTGGTGTTCATACTGCAGGGCTTTCTGCGATGCTCGGGCCAGAAATGACTCCAATTTACTATATGGCAAGTCAGCCCAGGAACACAAAAATAGAGATGATTCTTGTCCTACCCAGATGGAACATATGCCGGCCAATCTCTCCGCACTGATTGGCCTGCCAGACTCTCAAGGCTATTTGAGGTTAGTGCCTCAAGATAGCCCTTAAACTATTTCGCCTTGTAACGCTTGACCTGACTTTGGGTATGGCTATTCGCTGACACAACGGATTTGAACCGCTATAAACATATCCATCGACTATACCGTGTCTGTCTTCAGCCTTTCTGAGCTTTTTCCAAATTGACATCTCGGGCCATTCCACCGGATTTTTTCCGTGATGATAAGTTAAATCACACTCTCTGTTCTTCTGCCGGCATTGTTATGTACAAATTACCCCTGCCCTTTTCTACAAAGAAAATACGGTTTCCATAAAAGAGACATTGGACAAAATACCCATGCACCTTTCTAAAATAGTTTGATTATACAGTATCGGCTGAATCAAACTCGTCCAGTGGGTGTCTTACTGTAGTTTGAACAACTACATATGTCGACCAACCTCTCACAGGTTACCAGTATTTGAAAGTAAGGTTCGCAGTAGCGTGACCCATTGATCTTAACGTGATGAATACAAGGTTCTGCAAACCTTCTCTTTTGTTTCTAGTTGTTATCAGTCAGGGCCGTATGTGTTTCCGTGATAACATACTTATCAATTCTCTACTAAAAATCGCACAACAATTTACTCGGGCCCTTGGAGCTGCCAACTATGATATTCGCCGCGCTTGATTGTAGGCGGTGGTGTTCAACAACTCTTCCCGCGGTGTCGACATTTCCTTCTCCCATCGGCACAATGTCCATACGACAACTGGCATGTCAACTTTCTGCCATCTGGCTCTGGCAAGGTGGATTGGACTCATGACATACTGTAACGTGTGATGTTTGCAAGATTGTTACCTCTGAATCCTTCCATCACCTGAACCTTGTGTAACGCTTGTCTTCTCTGAGGTCTCATGTTACAATCTTATTAACCCGGTCCTTCCTCTTGGAACAATTGACGACTTCATTTTTCTGATGACTGGTCACTACCAAGTTGTGCATCGTCACCTGGTCGAGTTACCGAAGACGTACGATATGGTGGTGTCTTTTGGTTCGGGATATAAAGAGCTCATCTTTCATGGAAAACCATCGCGACGACTCTAACTGTCATCTTCACAGCTTACGAACTCTCGAGTCCTTGTCTCATGGTTTCCCTTGCTTCCCTGTTGACTTTCGCTGTCTCTGCATTGTTGCTTGTTCCAGGTATCTCGTCCACAGCAGTCAATGTGACAAGATACCACGATATGGGCAACGAGGCCCGAGAAATTCTGTCTCGTGCTACGCCTGCCCCTCCCCACTGGGTTATATATTGGGACGAATTCACCGGGGCCATCACCCCACCAGATGTCACCATAATTAAAGTAAGTGTTGCTCTCTCCTGCACACGATAACTAGTCCATCGTCTTCTCATCCAGGGCTTTAATGTTTTGTAAGTGATACAATCTATACCCCTACCCATTGACATGAACAACGTCTCCTTCCAGCGCACTTTCTTTCCTCCTTGTTGAAGGCGCTTTTGATCAGGTACAGATTAGCCTCGACCCTTTGTCTCTGGAACCAAAGATGACTAATTTTAGCTTTCAGGCCAAGGAATGGACAACTCTTACAGATGCTCAGAGGGCGACCGTCAAGTCTCAATACGCAGCGGCTGGCATTAGACTGATTGTGTCCGTCTTTGGCGCGACGGATGCTCCAACAAGCAATGGTGCGGATCCTATTGCAACAGCAAATACCTTTGCGGCTTTTGTTTTGCAATATGATCTTGATGGTGTCGACGTTGATTATGAGGTAACAACATGCTCCTTTCCAGAAGTCAAACTACTAAATTCGTTTCTATCTAGGACTTTGATGCTTTCAACGGTGGAAAAGCAGAAGTAAGCTTTGAAGTATAACTCACAAGCATTCCAGGCTGACGATTGTTCCTTTTAGGCTTGGCTGATTTCCTTTACTACTCAACTTCGTGCACAGCTTCCTTCTGGGACTTACATCATTACGCATGCTCGTCAGTTTTACAACTTACGCACCTGTGTCTCGGACTCATATCTGTTTGCTAGCCGTTGCTCCGTGGTAATTTGATCTTCCAAGTTGAATATACACAGGCGAGTTCTGACATGTTCGAAGGTTCTCTCCCAGTATTTGGCCTGGCGGTGGATACCTCCATATCGACTCGTCAGTCGGCCATCTGATTGATTGGTATAATGTCCAGTTCTATAACCGTACGTATTCTCCGACCCCTGAACCCTAACTTTGCCAACGTCATAGTTACAGAGGGTACATCTGAGTATACAACCTGTTCTGGACTGCTGAGCACCTCTTCGAATACATGGCCTCAATCCGCACTTTTCCAAATCGCAGAAAACGGTGTCCAGCTGTCTAAACTTGTTATTGGAAAACCTGCGACCGCCAGCGATGCAAGCAACGGTTTTATGTCTACATCTACTCTCGCTTCATGCCTCCAGACCGCTAAGGCACAGGGGTGGAGTAAGTCCTCTTCAAATGACTAACCAATATCTGCTAATCCATGATTTGCGTACTAGACGGTGGAGTTATGGTCTGGCAGGTAACGTTCTCTTCTTACCTCTCTCGAAGAACTGCGACTAAACATATATGGGCCTCTAGTACCCCGATGCAACTTCCTCATGGATTACCGCCGTTCGCTCATTATCATTCCCTGTCTCATGATCGCTTAGTTAGCATTATGTTTTTTTTGTAACTCCGGCAGAACTTCTTGACCAATGTAAAAATCATTGTATCCTTGACCTGACTTATAAATGCGTCTCAAATGCAAGCACTTATTGTAGGACTGAGTGACATGAACCCAACATGAACCCACATAGACAAATGACAGATTTGCGGGATACCGGCCCGGAAGGTCGGCAAAAGTCCATAATTTTTGAAGTCGGCCGCCGTCGTGGTTGCGACAACTCAAATGCCAGCTTCGTCTACCGTCATACCGGCGGGCAAAGAACAACAGTCTGTATACCACCGACTCCATGCCAAATTATATCGGAAGAAAACCAATGTGAGCGACGACGAAGACAGGCGAAGAAAAACACCTCTCAAGGTCATACCCAATGGCATCCAGTACCACCAAGATGCACACCATACAAAAAAGAAAAAGCTTTGCCATCGAGTTGATCCTGACGACAATTCCTTGATGCGAGGACCTGGCGTTTCTTTCAAATTCGCGACTTTACAAGAACAGCGAGTTCAACTTCCCATCGCGAAAGGTCAGTTCGATTTGTTCAACTCACCCGATTCATAATGTCGACATTCGTTTAGGAAGGGATGCTCTCCTAGAAGAGATACGAAATAACGATGTTACTGTTCTCCTTGGCGAGACAGGGTCTGGAAAAACTACTCGTAATGTGAATTTACTCGTTTACTTTGCTCGTGGCTGACCTTTTCGACCTAAGAGGTCCCGCAGTACATCCTCGAATCAGGAATTGCCGGCGAAGGCAAGATCGCAGTCACACAGCCGCGACGAGTTGCCGCAACATCTCTCGCAGAACGCGTGGCGGCAGAGAAAAACACGCGTGTGGGAGAATTGGTGGGCTACTCTGTGCGATTCGATGAACGCTTCAGTCAAGAGACCCGTATCAAGTACATGACGGACGGCATGATTGTTCGAGAGCTCTTATCAGATCCAAAGCTCAGCCAGTACAGTGTTATCATCGTAGATGAAGCACATGAACGGACACTTCGGACAGACCTACTCATCGCCAATCTTAAAACAATACAGAAGGAAAGGAGTGGTTCTGGTGGAAGCAGTCGCAAAGGGAAAGAGAACGCGAACAAATTTAACCCACTCAAAATTGTGATCATGAGTGCTACTCTAGATGCAGAGAAGTTCAGTCACTTCTTTAACAAGTATATCTATTTCTTGTCCCACTGAGTCCTCATACTGAGTTTTTTCGCTTAGAGCAAAGATTCTGTACGTGAAGGGACGACAACATCCAGTCAAAATATACCATGCTTCCCAAGGGCAGACGGACTACGTAGACTCCGCTATGCGGACGTTCTTCCAAATCCACATAGATCAACCTCCGGGGGATGTTTTGATATTTCTTCCCGGTATGTCTTATCTATATAATCAATTCAAACTCTAAGCTCTGGAGCAGGCCAAGAGGACATAGAAAGCGTCGAAAAATCGATACGACTTTTCGCTAATCAATTGCCGAAAGATGAGAAAGAGGTGATTGACTTGTTTCTGAGCTTAGTCGAACTTTCGACCACGTTGAATCTAGGTTCTAGTATGTTCCATGTATGCCGCTCAAGCTCCTGGCCAGAATGCCAGGGTCTTTGTCCAGACACCACCAAACACAAGAAAATGTATCTTATCAACCAACATCGCGGAAACATCTATAACAATACCTGGAGTTAAATATGTCATTGATACCGGTATGTGTAAGGAAAAGCGATACTTAGCGAGAAAGGCGGGTGGAGGTAAAGGCTTTTGAATATAAGTACAACTCAGATAATTTTATCTTTTCAGGCTTCGACACGCTGTTGACAAAAGCGATCACAAAATCATCCGCAATGCAGCGCGCTGGTCGTGCAGGACGTGAGGTATTTTTCGAGCCCTTAGATTTGTAGATTTCTTTCAAATGATAGTTTCCAGGGAATGGGTGTTTGTTTCAGGTTATACACAGAAGATGCCTTCAATAAGATGGAACTGGCCCCTGAACCAGAGATTATGCGTTGCAGTTTGACATCCAGCATTCTCCAACTAAAATGTCTCAATCAGGATCTTGAAGCCCTGGATCTGATGGACATGCCGGACATTGAATCCAGTGAGTTTTCTGCCTCTCTATCCCATCATGGGCTGACCCGCGCACAGTCACTTCAGCTCTTAGAACATTATGGTTGCTCGACGCAATCAATTCCAATAGAGAGTTAACACTCCTTGGTCGCAGGATGGTCGTCTTTCCTCTCGAGCCTGTGCATGCTCGCTCGATTCTCGCCGCCGAAGAGAATGGATGTACTTCGGAAGTGTTAGATATCATTTCTGTCCTCTCTGCCTCCTCAAAGCTCTTCATCGACATCACAGAACAACGCGATGTTGCAGCTGAGGCTCGGCGCAAGTTTCGTCACACTACAGGCGACCATCTCACCATCCTCAATGCTTTACGGGCTTACGAAGAAGTCACCGCAGGAAGTGCAAGTAAGGCTGCGCGGCGTGATTGGTGTCGAAAACACTTCATCAATGAGCGAACTATGCTTGAAGCAGCAGATATTAGGAACCAGCTCAGGAAGGCATGTCAACGGCTCAATATTGACTGGAAAGTGTCTTGTGGCGACAAGGATGATCTTGTAGTGCGAAGTCTGGCCTTTGGTCTCGCTCAGAATTCTGCTTTCCTCCAGCCGGATGGATCATATAAACAGACAATGAGCCAGACGGTATGTTCAGTTGAAGGCTCCGTTCTTGTGCTCACTTCAGACTCAGATTGTCAAGATACACCCTAGTTCTGTCCTAGTTGAGAAAAAAGTTCCCGCAATCATCTTTGATGAGCTGGTATGAGACATTCCTTCTACTTCAAAGTCATGCTTTAGCTGAGTTGTGAACATGCAGGTTTTTACAAATCGACCATTCGCACGTGGGGTTTCCTCTGTCCCGAAAAGTGTTTTTGCAACCATTGGAGCACTCAACCGGAGAATGGGTAATACTGTTGACTAGAAACATGTTCACATTACCGTCCTAGGTTTCTGAGCGCGCTATCTTTAGTCGCTGCCGTACAGAAAACGCACACATATACACTCGTTTTAGTCTTTATCGATTTATTAAACGATATGACCTGCCTTAAATTTGAAAACTTCACAGGTACTCCAATGGCTTGTAGCGGTGACTTCTGTACCTGAGATCAATCCGAGCTCAATGAGGCTCGTCGCACGCATTCCTCGGTCTCCTTGCATATTCAATCGATAATCAATCGATGTGATTCGCTCAGATCACGCCGGTGTAAGGGCCTTGAGCTTGACCTTCCAAGATAACAGATAAGCTAAGTCCATTTAAGGGTCAATATTTAATATTCAAGATCTGAGCTCTCGTTGGCGGCATAGAGAGAGTACATTCAACTATTCAACGTTCAACTGCGACTCGGCATCTCGGAATTGATAAGCGCCACAGCGGATATCGGACAAACAGCCTC